>CAUYPK010091337.1:0-27828 GCA_963574355.1 Loris lydekkerianus
GCCTGGGTGAATATTTTATAAGGAGGACTCCCCAGGCAATTGAAGCAGTATCAAAAATACATTATTGGGACCTGATCAAACTAAAAAGCTTCTGCATAGCCAAGAACATAGTGAGTAAAGCAAGCAGACAGCCCTCAGAATGGGAGAAAATATTTGCAGTTTATACCTCTGATAAAGGTTTAATAACCAGAATCCACAGAGAACTCAAACGTATTAGCAAGTAAAGAACAAGTGATCCCATCTCAAGGTGGACAAAGGACTTAAAGAAACTTCTCTAAGGAAGACAGACGCACAATCTACAGACACATGAAAAAAAGCTCATCATCCTTAATCATCAGAGAAATGCAAATTAAAACTACTTTGAAATATCACCTAACCCCAGTAAGAGCAGCCCACATAACAAAATCCCAAAACCAGAGATGTTGGCGTGGATGCGGAGAAAAGGGCACACTTCTACACTGCTGGTGGGAATGCACACTAATATGTTCCTTTTGGAAGGATGCTTGGAGAATACTTAGAGACCTAAAAATAGACCTGCCATTCAATCCTATAATTCCTTTACTAGGTATATACCCAGAAGAGCAAAAATCACAATATAACAAAGACATCTGTACCAGAATGTTTATTGCAGCCCAATTCATAATTGCTAAGTCATGGAAGAAGCCCAAGTGCCCATCAATCACGAATGGACTAACAAATTGTGGTACATGTATATCATGGAATATTATGCAGCCTTAAAGAAAGATGGAGACTTTACCTCTTTTATGTTTACATGGATGGAGCTGGAACATATTCTTCTTAGCAAAGTATCTCAAGAATGGAAGTAAAAAGTATCCAATGTACTCAGCCCTACTATGAAGCTAAATTATAGCTTTCACATGAAGGCTATAACCCAACTATAGCACAAGAATATGAGGAAGGGCCAAGAGAGGGGAAGGGAGGGGGGAAGTCAGGGTGGAGGGAGGGTATTGGGTGGGGCCACACCTACAGTGCATCTTAGAATGGGTACAGGCAAAACCTACTAAATGCAGAATACAAATATCTACATACAACAACTATTTTGTAAGCAATACGGTATTTTTATGTTGAACAGTTTGATGAGAACATTTCAGATTGTATATGAAACCAGCACATTGTACCCCTTGATTGCACAAATGTACACAGCTATGATTTAACAATAAATAAATAAATAAATAAATAAATAAATAAATAAAAAGAAAAGTTGGAAGCTAGCAGAGGCTGGTTTATGAGGCTTAAGGGAAGAAGCCATCTCCATAACATGAAAGTACAAGGTAAAACAGAAAGTGTTTAGAAGCTGCAGAAAGTTATCCAGCAGATCTAGCTAAGATCTCTGATGAAAGTGGCTACACTAAATAACAGATTTTTAATGTGGGTGAAGTAGTCTTATATTAGAACAAGATGCCATCTAGCATGTTCACAGCTATAGAAGAAAATTCAACACCTGCTTCAAGCTTCAAAGAAGAGGTTGACTCTGTTATTAGGGGCCAAAGCAGCTGGTGACTTTAAGTTGAAGCCAATGATTATTTGCTATTCCAAAAACCCTAGGGCCCTTAAGAATTACACTAAATCTATTCTGCTTATGCTCTATAAATGGAACAATGAATCCTGAATGACAGTAAATCTATTTATAGCATGGTTTACTGAATATTTTAAGCCCACTGTTAAGACCTACTCCTCAGAAAAAAAATGAGTCCTTTCTAAATATTACTGCTCATTGACAACACATCTAGTCATCGAGAGCTCTGATGGAGACGTACAAGGAAATGAATGGCCGGGTACAGTGGTTCACACCTGTAATCTTAGCACTCTGGGAGATTGAGACAGGTGGATTGTCTGAGCTCACAGGTTAGAGACCAGCCTGAGCAAGAGCAAGATCCCATGTCTACTAAAAATAAAATAATAAACTAGCCAGGAGTAGTGGCAGACACCTGTAGTCCCAACCCACTCAGGGGGCTGAGGCAGGAGGATCCTTTGAACCCAGGAGTTTGAGGTTGCTGTAAGCTGATTACACCACAGCATTCTACCCAGGGTGATAGAGTAAACTGTGTCAAAAAAAAAAAAAAAAAAGGAAATGAATGCTGTTTTTATGCTGCCAACACAACATCCATTCTGCAACCCATGGATAAGGAATAATTTTGAGTTTCAAGTCTTAGTATTTTGTAAGGCAATAGCTTCCACAGATAAGTGATTCCTCTGGTAGATCTGGGCAAAGTAAATTGAAAATTTTCTGGAAAGGATTTATCATTCTAGTTGCCTTTAAGAACATTTATGATTCACACATAGGAGGTAAAAATATCAACATTAACAAGACTTAGGAAAATGTTGATTCTAATCCTCACAGATGACTTTGAGGGGTTCAAGACTTCCATGGAGGACATAGCTGCAGACATGGTGGAAACAGCAAGAGAACCAGAATTAGAAGTGGAGCCTTCAGATGGGACCAAATTGCTGAAATCTCATTGTTAAACTTGAACGGATGCAGAATTGCTTCTTATGAATGAGAAAGAAAGTTATTTCTTAAGATGAAGAAATCTACACCTGGTGAAGATGCTGTTAACAATGTTGAAATCACAACGAAGGATTTATAACATTACATGAACTTAGTTGATAAAGTAGCAGCAAGATTTGAGAGGATTAACCCCAGTTTTGAAAGAAGTTCTACTTTGGATCAAATGCTATCAAACAGCATTGCATGCTACAGAGAAACAGTTCATGAACAGAAGAGCCTATCAGTGTGACAAACTTCATTGTTTTCTTCTTTCCTGAAATTTCCACTGCCACCCCAACTTTAATTTATAATGTATACCTTAATTTAAGAAGACTTTGTTGCTTAAAAAAATGCTTGCCATCATCGGAGCCTTCAGCAACCACCACCCTGTTAGGTCAGCCACAATCAACATTGAGGCAAGACCCTTCACCAGCAAAAAAAGTATGTCTTGCTGAAGGCTCAGAGGGTCATTAGCATTTTGTAAGCAATATGGTATTTTTATATTTTTTGTTTTTATTAAATCATAGCTGTGTACATTAATGTGATCATGGGGCACCATACACTGGTTTTATAGACCGTTTGACACATTTTTATCACACTGGTTAACATAGCCTTCCTGGCATTTTCTTAGTGATTGTGTTAAGACATTTACATTCTACATTTACTAAGTTTCACATAAACCCTTGTAAGATGCACGGCAATATGGTATTTTTAAAGTAAGGTATATACATTGTTTCTTTAGACACAATACATTGTATACGTAATAGACTATAATATATTGTAAGGATAATTTTTATAGCACTGGGAAAACAAAGAATCTGTGTGACTCACTTTATTGCAATATTCACTTTTGGTCTAGAACCAAATCCATAAAACCTCTGGGGTATGCCTGTATCTAAGAATATTGGTTTTTTTACTGGAAATTCCGTAAACATGAAGGCTTAAACATAAAGGCAACATTTACATTATGTCATTAGCATGAAAGAAATGTTCGTTACTACTGCATTAAGAAAACCAGATCTTAAAGGGGCTGGCTCAGAAAAACATTGACACAAGAACTTCCATTTGTAGCACTGACACACATTTATAGCTCTCAGACTGATTTCCTACCTTCTAATAGCTGGATGCTCACCTCCTTAGTCTGGTGGTACTGGGCCTGTCTAACAAGAAGCCAAGAGCAAAGGATAAAGGCTGTGCAAGGTCACACGCTCTTTCCCGGTTTCCACAGCCAGCTCAGCCTTATTTTCCGGACTCCAAATCCATGTACTTCCCACCAAGTAAGACTGAAGTGGCACCAACAGCTGACACACTCGGCAGCTGGAGATGGCACCCCTTCTAGCCATGAGTCCCATCCAAACACTGTGCAGTTGTACAAGTTCTGTATTCTGAAACCCTTTGTGAATGTGCTTCCTAGGGACTCTCCACATCAGAGGCAAAAGGACTTGCCCTTCCCAAGGTCATGAGGCTCACAGCAGGGTCTTGTTCCTCCATCTTCCTCAAGCTGCTGGGACTTTCAAGGCACCCCTGGTCTCCTTCTTCATATGTCACCCTCCTTGGGCCATGCCCCTCCTCCCTTACCACCACTTCCTCCTTAGTTGCCCCCTGTGCAGAGCTTGTTGGTGCTGGCTCAGCCCAGGCCCTCCAATTGTCCCCACCCATATGCACTCTCTAAGTTCCTTCAGCCATCTGTGCCTCCATTTCTTCAGCTGCAAAATGAGTATTGTTGGCACATGCACCTATCTTACGGGGCTCTCCTAAAATGAGAAAATGTGTACAAGATGCTTAGGATAAAGGCAGACCACCTGCAGCAGCAGCTGTCAGCTGTTAGCACTAAAACTCTGGTTCCCAGCTGATTTGGGCGAGTTGAGAAGTCCAAGAGACTTCCATGCAAAAGGGACAGGTATGAGACCAGATTTCCCTAGAAGAGGAGGCCAGGCTAGGAAGCACCTGGAAGGAAGGTATCCTGGAAGGACAGCCAGCCCTCTGACTGGGTAGCTTCATATTATCTTGATCAGGATTCTCCAGAGAAACAGAACCCACAGGATATACAGAGATATAAAAGAAGAGATTCATGTGGAAATTGGCATTCAATTATAGAGGCTAAGAAGCTCCACATTCCATTGTCTATAAGCTGGAGGCCCAGAAGAGCCAGTGGTGTCATTCAGTTCAAGTCTAAGAGGGAGCCTATGTATAAGCCCTGGTCTGAGTCCAAAGGACTGAAAACCAGCAGCTCCAGTGCTCAGAGGCAGGAGAAGATGAGTGTCCCAGCTCAAGGAGAATGAAAACTCACTCTTCCTCTGCCTTTCCTGTTCTGTTCTGTTCTGTTCAGGCCCTTAGCAGAGTGGAAGATCCACCCACATTGGGGACAGTGAACCTTCTTCACTCAGTCGATTCTAACACTAATCTCTTCTGGAAATAATGTTTTTCCAGCTACCTGGGCACCCTTAGCCCAGTCAAGTTGATACATACAGGACTATCTCTGCTCCCTTCAGATCCCTGGTCTCAGTGAGTAGAATCACCATGTGCCTACATGCTCAGCCTAGAACCTCGATTGCTTCCTCTCTCTCATTCCCCACATTTTCTTCATCAACAGGCTCCACACTCCTTTCCAGATTGTGGCCACCACCTGGGTCTCAACCACTGAAACTAATGAACAGGACTGACTCAGCTTCCTGCTCCATTCCCAATTCCTCCAATCCACCCTCCACATGTCTTCTGAAGTCTCTCCCAGATCACTCCTCTGCTTAGAACCCCTTAATGACCCCCTCTTGGATACAGTGTAAGGCCTGAACTCCTTGCCATGGCTGGTCTACAAGGCCCTGCTCAGCCTTGCCTTGCCCATCTCTCCATCATAACCTCAACTGCTGAGAAAACTGCAGCCAGTGAGGCTTCCTGTGCTGCCTCAGGCCTTGGCCTGGCTGTTCTGTCTGCCTTATGCCCTCACATCCTTCCCCACCCACATCTCTTACTGCCAGCTCATTCTCAGCCCTCAGATTTCCTCACAGTGGGCTTCCCTCATCACAATATAGGAAGTAGAGCTGCTGGATCCCTGTTATGGACCAAATGTTTGTGCCCTCAAAATTCATATACTGAAGCCCTGACCCTCAATGTGATAGCATTTGGAAACAGATCCTTTATAGAGGTAATTAAAGTTAAATGAGGTCATAAGGATGGGGCTCTGGCCCAAATAGGTTGATGTATTCATAAGAAGAGATGCCAGATCTGTGTGTGTGTGTGTGTGTGTGTGTGTGTGTGTGTGTGTGTGTGAGCGCACAGTGAGATGGCAACCACCTACCAGCTAAGAGGAGGGGCCTCAGGATAAAACCTCCCTTACTGACACCCTGATCGCAGAGCTCTGGCCTCCAGCACTATGAGAAACCCCTGTCTGTTGTTCAAGCCACCCGGTCTCAGGTGTGGTGTGGTGGCATCCTGACCTACCCTGCTGATTGCTTCCTCCTTCAAGGCAGCAGCCCCATTTGTGATCAGTGTCACTGTCTTTGCCTATGTCCTGCCCCAGAAACATCGCTCTGTGGTCACTGCCTCCTTCCCCAGGCCAAGCACAGAGTCTGGCACACAGTAAGTATCCATAGAACAAACCAGTGACTCAGTGAATCTGTCAGTCAGAGACTACATACTTCTAGCCAGTCTAGCCAGGGAGAGAGGAGTTGAATCTGCTTCTCACACTTCTCACATGAGGTGGGTAACCCTAACAAGGGAGCCGTCCTTCCCAGAACAGACCCTTTAATCACCACCCAGTGAATGACAAATATTTATCTACTTCTTGTACCCATCAAAATGAATCTAAATTAGCTTATCATAATACAGACAATAGAATAAACAACAAAGGAGGAAATGATAAAAAATAAAATAAGAAGAAGCCACTTAGATGTCATCATGAGTGCTGTGGACGCTTGCTGGGCCAGGCCACACCCCAGCTCTGGGCACCCCAGCAGCCATCGCCAAAAAGGTAGCCCAGGCGGCTGTGAAATTTAGATCATCCATCAGACACAAATAAGGAGTTCTTTGGAAGAAGCAGGTCTTGCTGAGCTGCATCAGCTCTGTGCTGGCTCCCCATTTCATCCTCCTAAGGAAGATGAACCCTGAATAGTATCCTTGAAGAAAGCTCAGGGAGCTCATCCTCCCAAGCTGCCCCAAGGGAGCACACAGCATTGCCTCTCAGCCCAGGCAGGGCAGGGCATCCTGAAGGCAATAAAACGGTGAGGGCGGGAATGCGCTTTGCACACTCAGAATTCTCTTTTTCCACATAGACAGCACCCTCATGAAGCAAACTGCCCTTTGTAAAACTCAAGTAATCTGAGCTAATGCATACTGCCTGGCCCCGTGGAGGGAGCTCACAGTGAGGGGCGGCTGGCAGAGCCACCGCACAGGCAAGGAGCCCTCGCTGGCTGTGTCCTGTTGGCATCTTCCCCTCTCACCCTGGAAACGGGCTCATTTCTTCCCTCCATCCACAAATGAGATGGATGGTCCCCCTCCCTCACTCACCATCAGGAGGATACACATCTTCAGGAAGCCAACCCTTGTCACATTAACCCAGTGATGGCTTCCAGAGGTGTCCAACCTTTTTCTTCTCTGCTGCACCTTTGCAGGAAGAGTTATCTGTTGGACACACATTAAATACACAAACAGTAACAAAAGGTGATTAACAAAAAAAGTCCATGCATACTTTTTGCGATATCCAACACCTAGATAAGCAAAAGAAGTCATTAAAAAATCAGTGTGTGCACCCCAGGCCACAGGTTGGACACCTCAGGTCCCAAAATCAGTGCTTTACTCCAAAGGTGACAGAGAAGTAGCAAGTATAACATCTGTACCTGGCCGCCACTCTCACTAGTTGAGTCTAAAATTCAAACAAACTCCTTTCCCTGCACAATCTTCCCATCCCACCCTGAATATGATCTCCTACCCAAGAGCACGCTTCCTAGGCTGGGGAAATTACATTTCCCCTTAAACACTGATAACATGTCCTTTGAAATGTTTTAAGAGGTGACTGTCTTTTAATAGGCTGGACCAACCCCAAGAGGAACCCAGACTCTGCAAACAGCTGGCTGTCTCCATCCTGCCTGTGGTTGCTTATCTGCCCTCCTTCAGGATCCCCCCACCAAAGCTGCAGTCCTCAGTGTCACCTGCTGCATGCTGGGTGCTCTCCCACTGCATCCTGCACTGGGCACGTGGTCGGAAAGTGGTGTCCTGCAGTTCAGCAAGCATCACGAGCATGTCCCATGTCCACTGTGTCTATTCTTTAAGTTCACAGAGGCACGAGGAGTTTGAAAGAACCCTAAGGAAGCAGTGAACTAGGATGACCCACCTAAGAGTGTTAGTGGCCAGACATACGTGGTATCAAAAGGAAAATTCAAGGTTTCCCTCGGGCCACGTCTACTTTATTTCAAATTTCCTTGACTTCTCAATCCACAAGATCTACTTCTTGTCTGCATTTCCTATAGATTTCACCCCAAACTGATTAAACCAAACCTCTAATCTAGAACTTAGAAAAAGTATTCTACCAGGCAAGATGAGGCTTCTTTATTTCTCTGAGATTCTAGCCTTGCCCCCTCATCCTTTCCTGCCATTCCCTGATATACTTTCCTCCTGAAGAGTATTGTTTTTCCCAGTCCCTCAAGCATGTGGCCTGCCTGACATCTTTGCACACCTTTCCCAAGAAAGGAGCTCTGGAGCCTGACTACTGGAGTACACAATCCTAGTTTTGTTACTGTGCAACTTTGGATATGTTACTGAACTTCGCTGTGCCTTGGTTTCCTCAGGTGTAAAACAAGCTAATAACATTACCTATATCATAGGGTTGTGTGAGGATTAACTGTGTTAACATATGTTAAGCTCTTAGAACTCTGCCTGGCATGATTAAAAGCTACCAGAATGTTTACTATTATTAGGATCTGAGGGTTACCAGGGTGAGCCAGACCAAGTCGTTGGTCTCAAGGAGTTTATCCTCAAGTGAAAGAGCTAAAAAGGAAAGACACAACTTAGAAATAAAGGAAAGGGCCACACACCATGGAAACACAGAGACTGGAGCAGTTTATTGTATTAGAAAATCTGGTATGTGCCATGGAGGAATGGCATAAAGAAATATGGAGAATTTTGATGAATTCTCATGTATTTGTTAGCCATCACTATGTAACAAATTAACCCAGAACTTGGAGACATCAACAATGATCAACAGTTATTATGTCACACACCGTGAGTTAGGAATTGGGGAGTGGCTTAGCCAGACATCTATGGCTCAGGGTCTCTCTTGAAATTGCAAGCAGATGTCAGTAGGAACTACAGTCTCCATGGGTGGGAGGATCTGCCCAGCCTGGGTAATAGCTTTGGTTCTTCCACAGTAATCTCTGCAGGTCATGGAGAGGTTGCTTTCCGAGTGTCCTCATGAGAGCATAGCCAGCTTCTCCCCGAGCAAATTACCCATGAGAGAGTGTGGCGGATGAGACACCCTTGGAAGTCACACTCAGTCTTTTCCATGGTAGCAGGTATATAGACCAGCCTGGAAGAAGGAGTAACAGAGGGGCAAGAATGCTTGGGGCCATTTGGAGGCTGGAATGGGAAAGGCAGAGCACAGGGCTGTGCCATGTTTTGGAAAAAATGGAGGTCAGGGGGAGATCCTGGGCACAGAGACCTGCGTGACCCTATCGGATATGGGGGGAAATTGCACATTATCATAAACAAATTAAACAGTTCCTAAGTATTGTGAGCTGACAAAAAAAGTATCAGAAGGAGAAATAGCTTTGAGCTCCTTACTTGAAACGCAGGGTTTTCCTCCAGGCCATGGGAAACTGGCAGCTCTGTACACCCTTGATGTGTACTTCTCTGAATCCTTCCCACCAGCTCTCTGGATTCCGACTGGTTGGGTCTCCTCTGCCTTGAATCTGGGCTTGTGGCAGAAACAGAAATGCTCACCTAGTGTTCTGTCTGATCACCACCTATTTCAGCTGGCTGCCCTGCATTTCCTGGATTCCCTGCAGTAAGCGAAGGCCACGGTGATTAGTTCTAGCTAATGAAATACAAGTGGCAGTGGCACAAGGCAGAGAAGCCCCTGAGTAAGTCTCTCATGGCTAAGGGGGCCATGTTGTTTCGAATATGCAATTAAAGAAGGGAATAGCCTATCTGGCTTGGACCCTGAGTGACTGCGTGCAGCACAGCACCCCTGGCAGACAGACAGCATTCACCGTCAATCCACCTTCCCTCTGTGAAGCTATTGAGATATGGGAAAATTTGTTATTGCAGTAAAACTTAGTCCACCCTGACTAAGAGCAGAAACACTTTTGCCACTGTAATTAAATAATTAAAAATAGCTAAGCAGATAACTTATTCTTCCTCCAGGAGATGAGATTCCCCAAGGGGCAGGTTCACTCTCTGCCCCCTCCACAGGGCCTGGGGCCTGGCCTGGCACACAGGGGGACCTGGGTGAGGATCTGTGGACTGAAGGCTGCAGAAGCCTCCAGGCCCTTCCCCTTTGTCATGTGCTGTCTGCATTGGCAGCTTCCAGGCTCACCAGCCCCTGTGCCTGAGAAGGTTGTTCCAGGAAGGAGGCAGAGTAACCAGCATGGAAGCACACTAGAAGCCCCCCAACACACACACACACACACACACACACACACATACACACACACACACACGCAGAGCTTGACAGCCAGGTAGGTAGCACACCAGCAAACCAGAGCCTTTGGGTCTCATCATTCCCCTTTCCTCCTGTTCAACAAGACGAATCTCCTGCACAAAAGACCTCCACATTCAGCAGAATTTGCCTATGATGGCAAATCTCCATGCCAGGCCTCAAACATGGTGAGGGTTGGGGCAGAGAGGAGCCCACTGGCATCAGTGACAGTCTGTTCTTCCAGGAAAGGGCCCTCCCTCCCCTGACCTGCCGGCCTCCGCAGTTTCAAACAGTCACTGGCCCGGACAGAAACAAATGTTCACTGACTCCTGGGAAAGTCCCAAATTGCAAAGCACTCTGGTCCTTAGTGCGGGTTCAGGATCCATTTTTCACAGGCACACTTTATGGCTCCCCACAGGAAGCCAGGTCTCCAACCTTATAATTCCCAAGGGAGGAGCAGCATTCCGGGATCCTAACAACGCCATCTGCACACATCTTCTTTCCTGTAAAACAACTCTGAGCACCTGAGTTATGCACCTTATCAGAGACCGTACGCAGCGTGATTTTAAAATATTATTCCCCAAACACACATATATATTATGCCAAGAAACCATCAACAGTAAATAACCTCCTGCTCCAAGGGAGCCAGGGCATGGTTACTGTCACCACGCAAGTCACTCACATAAAATTCAAAATGTCTCACACTTTATCTTGAAATTTTATAAAATTTATTAATCTTTATAGCCATGAAAAGCAAGAAGAAATATATTTTAAGTTCATATCTTTTATGACTGACCCACTGACCACGTGAAATGACTCAGATTTATTATCATGTCCACTTGCCAGCGTTTATGGCAACTTTTAAACGTGTCATTTTACCTTGGACTTCTCATGGGTTGGGACACTTGGGGAATTTACTGAGTAACTCTCATTTCAGGACCAGAACAAATAAATGGTTTAAGTACTTTTGCAGCTCATTGGAAAGAGAATTTGAAATTCACTTGAGGTGATTGTTAACCGCAGAACACAGAAACAAAGTGAAGGAACAAACTCTCCCCCAAATTTATGTCTCTTTCCTATGGGAATGACGGGAGAAGGTTCCCTCTGCCAGTTCCCTTCCCCCAGTGTTACATCTACTCTGTCAAGGAGGTTTCAGAGAAGAACATTTGACTGTGCCCCTCTTTGATAAAGAAAAAGTTAATACTGAAAAATGGAAAAGAAAGTTTAGGTTTCTTTTTAAAGTATCCTTTAAAGCTGTTTACTATTCAACAAATAGAAACAGACAAAATAGTCTTTGCTGTTATGGAATTCACCTCTGTTCATTAAAAACCAGGAGATGATTTTTAAAACATCATCACTGGAGACTGGAGAACATTATGTTAAGTAAAAAAAAGCCAAGCACAGAAATAAAAAAAAAAGCCAAGCACAGAAATTTACAAAAAAGCCAAGCACAGAAAGCCAAATTGCAAATGTCCTCACTCATATGTGGGAGCTAAAAATTAAAACAATTGATCTCATGAAGACAGAGAATAGAATGATGGTTATCAGAGGATGGGAAGGTAGTGGGGATGGAGGGAGGGAAGGCCAATGGTTACCAGGTGCAAAAATACAGTTAGAATGAACAAGATCTAGTGTTTGATAGCACAATGGGATACTATAGTCAATAATAACTTATTGTATATTTTAAAATAACTAAGAGTGGAATTGGAATATTCCCAACACAAAGAAATGCTTGATAAGTGCTTGAGGTAACGGACCCCCAATCACCCTTATTTGATTATTACACATTGTATGTCTACATCAAAACAATTACAGGTACCCCATCAATAGATACAACTAATATGTGCCTATAACAACTGAAAATTTAAAAATCTTTAAAAATTAAAAAAAAAATAATCCTAAAGAAAATAAGTCATTTTATCAAAAAGATATCTACACTCAAATGTTTATCGAGGCACAATTCACAATTGCAAACACAAGGAATCAACCTAAGTGCCTATCAATTCATGAGTGAATGAAGAAAATATGGTGTATATATATATACTACTCAACCATAAAAAGGAATGAAATAATGTCTTTTGCATCAACTTGTGTGGCACTGGAGACCATTATCCTAAGTGGAGTGTCTCAGGAATAGAAAAATAAATACCCTTCACTAATAAATACCTCTCACTAATAAGTAGAGGCTAACGTAAGGCTACATGCAGGTATAAAGAGATGCAAAGGACGTCGGAAACCAAAAAGGGGGAGACTGGGAGGAGAGTGAAGGATAAAACTTACCTATTGGGTAGAATGAACACTATTCTGGTGATTGGTACACTACACACCCTGACTTCAGCATTATACAATACATCTGTGTAATGAAAACTTTTGTTCTCACTTAATATTTTGAAATTAAAATCAATAAAATTTAAAAAATTAAAAGTACCATAACTTGAGATACTTTACCAAGAAAAATATGTTCCAGCTCCATCCATGAAAACTCCCTCCACCCATCCCCCTCTCCCCTCCCTCCATAGCAATTCTTAATAGCAGGAATTATCTAAACCACTAGTCTGTTGCCTGTCTATACAAACTGTTAACTAAATGGTTTCTGCATTTTTAAATTATTAAAGGAAATAAAGGCAAAAAAATAATAATAATAAAAATAATAATAATAAAAGTACCATAACTTATTGAAAAACAATAAGCACCTATGGGCCTCAAACTCATAGGTGTACTGGCCTATGTCCCTGGCCTCAGTGTACTCTGCCACCCACTTAACCTTCCTCGAAGTTGGCTCTATGATGTCACCTCCAGGCCCAAATATCTTGTTGGCGTCTCACTGGCAAGGCCCAGAAGACAAAGTTGACACCTGTTTGTCTACCCCAGGGCAGAAATCACCTTTCTGTGTATGTCTCCAATCTTACAACCCATCATTCACAAGGAGGAGAAATCTGCTCCACGAGGCCTGGTGAGGCCTGGTGAGGCCTGGTGAACTGGCCAACACAAAACTGCCTCCAGACTTTTCTTATAACATCCCCACAACCAGAATGCCCCAATGCTTGCTCAGTTCTCCTAACCTGTCAAGATCCAGAGTGACCTGGACAAGCTCACCCCACTCCTGTGTACCATGCAGACATACAGGTCTGAGGCAGCGTGGCCATCCCCTGGACATCAGCCTCTCTCTGAGCCTCCCTCTCTAACCTACATGGATGTTTAGCCTCACACTGTATTTGATCATACTATATATGACATCTCTCCTGCATTAGATTGCATACCACTTTCCTCTTTGAGGAGCCAGAGAGCCCGTGAGTGCACTCCACGGCTTCCAACCTCATGACATCATTATCTTCCCCGGGATCCAGCCCAATGCTTACAAATTGTAGGTCATGAAAAGACAGGCTTGGGAAGGCACAATTAAATGCCTCTGCAAAAATAAAATAGTCAGGCTGTAAGCTAGAAAAAGTAATGCAAACTCATTCACAGCCTACAATTCTGTGAAGAGCTCCTACATGCTAATATTAAGTCATAATAGTGTGGAATTGTGTTTCCCTCAGTGAAGGGCTGGGGTCTCATCTGCAGGGTCTCTCTCGTGGTCTGTCAGTGAAGTCCTGGAACTGCCCAGCAGAGGCCATGAGCTCCACCAGAGCGTGGGGAAGGCAGGCAGCAAGCTGGCTTTCTCCTGGGGGTGAGGCCGGCTGCATTCTGCAGGCTGATGAGAATGCATGTAGATTTGCATTTCTAAAATCATTCAACTCGGCTGGAAAACACCCCATCTCTTTTAGATACCACTGGTTTGCTCTTTCTCTGATTCAGTGAGCCAGCCTTCAGTGTCCAGATTTAAGCATCAGCATTTGTGGCCCTCTCTGCTCAGTCCCCGAGGCCCAGTCCTTTTGGAAAAGCAAAACCTCCCTTGTCTCTGTGCTGCCCCTTCATCTGTTACCAATACCCTGTGGCCCCACAGGACAAGCTGAAAATAAAGCCAAAAAGATGTCTCCACTTTTCTGATGGAGGAGACAGAGAGCCTGTGAGCACACGCCATGCTTCCAAGCCCGCAACAGCAGAGACTGCTCACGACCCAGCATCAGGAGCCCAGCCCAAAGCTTCCTCTCAGCCTAAGTAGCACGCCATCTCCTTGCCAGAAAGAATGAGGGGACACACCAGGGAAACAAAAAGAGAAGGGAAAAAGACTGTGAAAGAAAAGCTGCAATTAAAAACAAACACTTCAAGAGAGCTCAAGAAATTCATGACTGAGATGGATCTCACAGCCACTGGCAAGTACCCTCGACAGCTTGGAGTCGTGTCTTTAAATATGAGGTGCTCACATACATGACGGGGCCAACTGGCTTGCTCTCCTCCAAATGACACTCTGTTCTGGGTCTGAAACTTTCAGACTCCCTACTGTATGAGTTTGCTGGGCCCATCTCAAAGTAGCAAAGACTAGAAGACTTAAATGAAAAAAAGGTATTGCTCCATCTGCAGGCTGAAGTTCCATGAACAAGGTGTCTGCAGGCTGGTCCTTCATCTGCACATGGCATCCCCGCTATGTGCATCTCTCTCTGGGCCCAGATTTTCTCTTTTTGTAAGGACACCAGTCATGCAGGATGAGGGCCCAGCCTAATGGCGTGATCTTAACTTGCAGATAACTAATAGTCATCTACAAAGACTATTTCCAAATAAGGTCATATTTATAAGTATGAGGGTAAAGAATATGGCATTTTGGGGGGAGACACCAAAGCTCAAGACTTGGGTGTGAGATCCTGCCTTGGTCTGCAACCATGGAAATGAGAGCCCCACCACACCCCTATCCTGCCCCACAAGCCCCACTGTCAAAACTTGGAGGTTAAGAACAAAGCCAGATGGCCAGACTGGACGAGATCTAACATAACTCAGGCCCGGAAGTGTATGTCTCTTAATTAATTTCTCCTGCAAGATCAAATATATTTCCTTAGAGTATAAAAGATTTAAAAGTAATTTCATGTTAACATATCACACTCTGTGAGATGGATTTCTCAATTGCTCCTTCCTCCTATTTTTTAAAAATCCAAGACTGTCACAGTTCTCACAGTGGGAGGGGTCACCCTACTAACTGCCATTGAGGTTCTGGAATACCAGATAGCATCCATATCACGTGATTCAACCAGCTGCCAAGGGGGCATCACTCTCCCAATGTCAAGGTCATCCAGTGATCAGGAGGAGTCTGTGAGTCAGCACGTAGATGCTATTCACTGGACCTCCACTACTAGAAGGACTCATTCATTCATCCATTCATTTGATTAATATTTATCCAAAATATGCACAGTATGTACTGGTTTGCCAGAACTGTCATAATTGAAACAGAAGAAATTTATTGTCTCACAGTTCTGGAGACCAGAAATCAGAGATCAAGGTGTCAACAGGGCTAAGGCCTTAGAAAGTCTATAAGAGAGAATGTCTGTGCCTTGCTCTTGGCTTTGGGTAGGTTTCTGGCAATCTTTGGCACTTCTGGGCTTGTAGATATATCACCTAATCTCTGCCTCCATCTTCACATGACATTCTTTCTCTCAGCATATTTGCTGCCAAACTTCCCCCTTGTATAAGAACATCAGTCATATTAAATTAGGGCCCACCCTAAAACCCTGTTTTTAACTTGATTGCCTCTGCAAAGACCCTGACTCAAAATAATGTCACATTCCAAGGTACTGGGGATTAAGACTTTGGAGATAAACAATTCAACCCAAAGCATTCTGTGTCCAGCACCGCTCTAGCCCTGGGGAAAAAAAGAAAGACATAAAACATGGCCTCCCAGATGATGACGCCATCGCCTCTCAGTGGGGACAACTCACAGCTGTGTCCCCCTCTATTATTATGGTTGTAACTTCTCATATCACACCGGACAGGAGACCAGAGCAAGTCCAGATGCCTAGGACCCAAAGGGCCTGCCATGCACTCAAGGTAAGCAGATAAGGTTTTGGGGAGATTTTCAGATTCTGCAAGATAAAAAATTAGAAAATAAAGTCTGGAACGGATGTAAACCATAGATTCCCTCAGTGCACAGGGAGGAGGTACTCAGGCACCAAGTGTGAAAGAGGCCGTAATAGAGGCTACAACTCAGGTGAGAGAACCCCCTCTGCCTCGCACGTGAGGGCCGAGGTAACGCTGGGACATTGCCCTGGAGTTGCTCCCTGGAGGAAGGCCAGGAGTGGAAGGGGCACAGGATGAGGACACTCAGGCAGAAAGAGCCGCCAGAAATCCTGGAACGATGGTCCCCAGGCCTGTTTCTGAGAACCTCGCTTCTGCGTTGTTTCAGGTGGTTTCTTGTCACCGAGCTGTCCTATGTGGGAAGTGAAAGTGTAAATTATGGTGGTTTCAGAAATAGGGTGTTTATGCACTTAAAAAGTTTTGAAAACTCCTTAATAGGCTAGCAAACAACTTTAAATGTTAAAAAAAAATAATGGTGAAGTAAAATAATGTAACCAAGTTTCTTAACTTCTGATCATTTCAAAGAAACCCCAAGAGCATTGACAGGTGAATTTATTTTTGCTAATATGTTTTGGAATTTTCTGCCACACTAATGACCTAAATTTAGAAAAGAACAGATCTGAAATTTAATCTGCATTGTATTAAAGTTTCTCTTCGTCCTCCTTTCTTTTTTTCCCCTTAAATAGATATGATGGGATTTCCTGAGATGTTCACCGGGACCTTCTATCCCTCTGCCAAATCCTCTCCCAGGTCACGCAGCACGGTCATTCCCTGTTCCCTGCTTCAACCAAAGGTGACTTGACAAAGAGCAGAGGAAATGGACGCTTGCACTTACCCCTGGGTACAAAGCTTAGGCCCAGGGATAAGTAAGACCAGGCCTCAGGAGAAACATGTGGCCTTTCAGGTCAAGTCGTTGGCCCCAGCCACACAGAGGCCTTTTGAGTGGGACAGAAGGGTGTGCACAGTCTGCAGCATCCTTGGAAGGGCCTGTGCCCTGAAGTGTGCCCCATCCCACACTTAGGGCAGTTTTGAGGATCAATGAGCAGAAGGGAACCCTCAGACCCCAAGGCAAAGGCCACGGTGGGAGCAAAACCCAAAAGTTCCCCAGGAGGGGCAGTCTGAGAAAATATCTCTATGGCAATTCAGAATCAACAAGCTTGGCCCAAGTTCACACGTGTTCTCTCTAGGACAGATGGGAGCTCCAAGTGGGTGGCTTGTGGCCCAGCAAGACTAGGTTTGGAGCAGAGTTAGTTGGTCAGCGGGGTAAGAACGAGCAACAATAGCAACTCCCAATGGGGTCTGGCAACCAAGGAGCAGGAGGGGGAGCATCTCCCAGGCCCCAGCGAGTGATGCCAACCCAACCACAGCCAGACAGCAAGCCCTGCACCAGCATCTGACACATCAGAGTCCTTTCCCTCTACGTGTGCAGAATAGGAGCCTGCGAGATTAGATCACGTTACAGAAAAGCATTTCCTGCACACCTAGCTCCTGGGTCTGAGATTTATGCCTACCCCCAAACACATGCCTGTTGAATTGTTGTGGGTGCTCCTTCACCGCCTGGGGCAGCGGCATGCAGTACCTCGGCCTGGCCTTCGCCAAAGAGCACAAGAAAGAGGTGGGAGCGAGGACAGGGAGTCAAAGATTTGTAAGCAAAGCAAGCAAAAGCAGTAAGGAAAGAAGGTGGATGGAGAATGTCCCACTGTCACTGCCTTTTCCCATGACAAACTCCCGAGGGTCCGATGTTTGGGGCCCTCCTATGTAACCCCTACTTTTTGTTCCATCCAACATCTATATTGTTTGCAAAGAAAGTGAGCTCCCTGAGGTCAAGAGCCTAGCTCTGGGTGCATTTAGGTATTTAACAGAGTGCCGGATGTGACTGCAAAAGGGACGATATTGAACTTTCTGACCTGGGTGTTGAGGAGCTCACGAGAGTCCCACCTGCCCTGAGACTGCCCCTTCCCACCTGAGAATTCCAGTCGGGCCTGTTGAGCACATGTGCAACAGAACCACCAGGTAGAGGGGAAGCACCTTGCTGGTACCCATCCTGCACCAGCAAGAGGAAGTGCCAGCCTCTCTGCCCACCGCCTCCCCCAGCCCCAGGTCATCTGGCCTACATCAGTCACCTCTGAGTAACCCTGAAGAAGAGGCCAACAAACCCATCCAGGCCTCAACCTCATCATCCATGAACCTCTGACCCAGTCCCAGACATCCAACTCTCAGACTTCCTTAGGGTAGGACAAGAAAACCCCATTTCTTTTAAACCTCTGCTGTTTGGGTTTTCTATTATTTGTAGCCCACCCAAGCCCCAGCTGCTTCTGTCTGGAGGTGGGGCACGTGGACGTGGCCTTGGCGAGGCAGCATTTCCCACGTCCCTTCCAGCCCATAGCTTGGAACACACGGGCTCGTCCCATGACTACATAAAAGGCATCCGGCTTCCACACAGCCAGCTAGACCTTCTGAGAACAGGCAAAAGCATCAGGAAGGTTCTTTGAGGCCACACACTGATGCTGTGAGTCCACCACTCCTGAATTCTGTTTCCTGACTTGCACCTGACATGGACCATCTGGTTACTGTGAGCCCCAGAGCCGATCCCTTGTCCTTAATGAAGCTAGTACTCTTGAACTCTCAAGAACGCTTGGAACGACACCTGTGGGTCAAGTGGCCAAGGCGCCAGCCACATACACCTGAGCTGGCAGGTGTGAATCCAGCCTGGACCCACCAAACAACAATGATGGCTGCAACCAAAAAAAAAAAAAAAAAAAAAATAGCCAGGCGTTGTGTCAAGTACCTGTAGTCCCACCTACTTGGGAGGCGGAGGCAGGAGAATCGCTTGAGCCCAGGAGTTGGAGGTTGCTGTGAGCTGTGATGCCACAGCACTCTACCCAGGGCAATAGCTTGAGGCTCTCTCTCAAAAAAAAAAATAATAATAATAATAATAATAAAAGAATGCCCCTTATTTATGAGATAATACACACTCTGGATCTATGGAAGGTTGTCAGTCCCCAGGGCTCTAAAATACGTGTGCCTTCTTACCACAGTGCACATGCTCAAGAGAACTATGGTTGCCAAGAAATCATTTCTAAATTGGCTCTCCGACAAATCCAGGTTACAGAGCATGGCCTATTGCCAACAAACTTCACTTAAGGTTACTCTGCATGAAAAGAGACCTGTCTTACCATGGGCTTCTGTAAGTAAGCCTTATTTCAGGTTTGAGCAGAGCACAAGTGCCTACAGAAAGTCAGAACCCCTCTCCTAATGCCTCATCATCATCCACTAGTGGGGGGGGGGGAACAAAGGTGGAAAATCTACTATACCCTCTTATTCTTGGTAAGGAAAGCATAATTCTCTAGATGAGTGCATGCCCCAGCAAACAGAGGAAGAAATACCGTGTCTGCTTATTTCAGGAAATTATTTTAGTTGCCACATTTGTAAGGAATATTGGCATTGAGATGGGGGCTGACCCTTGAGTAACCAGTGACACACTCAGATGAACAAGGGGAAAAACTCACACACTCAACGTCAACTGGTCACATGAGCAGGTCACAAAGACAGGACACCTGTGGGCACTCGGGGAATATTGCAGGACACAGCCTTGTTACCAGGAGAGACTAAAGTTAAACATCTAGCACAATATTCAGAGCAAACTTCCCACGGCACAGATAAGGCAAACTCTTTCTCAGAGGATCGCCAGAAGTTCGCATCCTTCATATTGGTGGTATCCCTCAATTCTGGACTGTTCCACCTTCCTGTGTCAAAAATAATCCAAAATTCACATCCACAGGGGCCTCAGTGTGGAGCCCTCAGTGTGGGACTGGACACAGTCTTTCAGGGCATGCCCCAAATAGAACCAGTGCTGCAAATGTTGAAAAATGGAAATTTGAGTGGTTGTCTGTGTACCACCCAGGAAAGAAGCATAATCCCTCCCAGGACCAAGCCCAGAAGGGAGAAGGAGGTGCTTGCATGCTGGGCTGGTTTTTGTCTGTGCAGCAGCCCTCAGGGCTGTTGTTGCAGAGCGGGCATGTGGGCAGACAGAGGACATGGCAAACAAGAGAGGAGAGCCTTAAAAAGATGCTGATTCTGCTGCTTCACATTTGGCCACAGCACCAAGAGCTTCGGCCAAATAGTTTGGCTCATAAATATTCCCCACAGGAGAATATCTGAGCACTAAAATGCAAACAAAAAACAATCAAAAACCAAGTACCTCAACTGGCTGGATGAAAAGATGCCTATGCACAAGCCAGCAAGTGGGCATGCAGGCCGTGAGATCTCGAGAAACTTGGCTGGCCATGACTTCTAGAATGATCTTTGTCAAAGATTTCAAATGCTGTATGCAGCTGGCACCTGGCTGCCAAGCTTCTAATTTCGCGACCTTTAAGAATGTGCAGATGAGCAAAACACTTCAGAGATTTTTAAAGGGAATTACAGGCAAAGCTCAGCATCAATGCAGTGGTAAGTTTTTACCTAGTTAAAAACAGACTTTGTCAGGATTCACATCTTATGAAGGACACCAAGAGAAAGGAGCTTAAGGTTGCTTTTGCAGAAAAACCACAGCTAGTTCCAGGGGGCCACTCATCCAAGCTATTTAATGGTTTCAAGCTTTTTGCCTAAAAACACCACCTTGGTGGGGGCGGTGCCTGTGGCTCAGTAAGTAGGGCGCCGGCCCCATATACCGAAAGTGGAGGGTTCAAACCTGGCCCCGGTCAAACTGCAACAAAAAATAGCCAGGTGTTATGGTGGGCATCTGTGGTCCCAGCTACTCGGGAGGCTGAGGCAAGAGAATCACCTAAGCCCTGGAGTTGGAGGTTACTGAGGGTAACAAAGTGAAACTCTGTCTCAAATTAAAAAAAATAAATAAAAACACCACCTTGGACTTAAATAGCACTTATCTCCTTGAAAATGTCTTGGGACTTCATCTCCTTTGCTTTTTCACGCCATCATGGGGTTGGGCCTATTCTGCTTCACAAAGACTATCACTGCCACATGGTAATATCCCCACCTCCAGCCTCCATCTGTCTCCAAAGGATGAGTAAGGAAGCATTGCTTCTGGACCTCTCTACAGTCTGTCTGTCATCTCAAATGCACTGTGAAAGCACCCTGACAATGGCCACCACTCTGTGGGCCTCCTCTGCCAAAGTCCTCAGGTCTCAGCAAAAAACCTCTTCCTCCAGAGCACCTGTCATTGGCTCCCTGACTGCCTCAGCTTCCCCTGTCAAAATACTGTACACTGTAATCATGCAACATTTCAATTATTCTGTATATTAGTTTATTATAGTTACTGTAACAAATTACCACAAATCCAGCTGCTTCAAACAACACAAATTTATTCTCTTACATTTCTGGAGGTTAGAAGTCTGAAATGGGTCTTATACAGGGAAAGCAAGAGGTCAACAGGATTAACTCCTTCTAGAGGCTCCAGAGGAGAGTCTTCCCAGTGTCTCTTTCAGCTTCTAGAGCTGCCAGCACTCCTTGGCTCACAGCCACATCACTCCAGGGTTTATTTGTATTGTCACGTTGCCTTCTCCTACAACCGATTGCCTGCTTCTCTCTTACAAGGGCCCCTGTGATTGCATCAGGCCAATGCAGAATACTCTCTCCATCCCAAGGTCTTTAACTTAATCACCTCTGCAAAGTCCCTTTTGCCAGCTATGGGCATCCCAGGGATTAGGACATAGATATCTGAGGGGGCTGCAGCATTGCTCAGCCTAATATGCAGTGTGTCTTTCCCACCAAGATGCAGGAGACAAGGAACCTGGGCAGCTGGTTCAGCCTTTGTACTCCAGAATCCAACACAGTGTCGGACTCCCTGCTCAGGGAATGAATGAGAAAATGAACTAAAGAGTCAACGGGCAATAGAGCTCTTCTCTTGACTCTTTTAGGCTTCGGATTCCTTTTTAAAATTCATTTATCTGTTCTCTTTCCTTCCCTCTCCCCACCTCCTGCTTCTTCCTCACACACACACCAGCACATCCAGCACACTGATTTGTCCCAGGACTCCTAACAGAGCCCTCTTGTCTTGTTGTAGTCCAGGCTTCCCCTGCACCCACGCCTCCCCAGCCAGATGCTGCGCCATGGATTTGTAGGACTTTAAAAGGAAAGTCTTTTCTAGAAGACTTCTTGGCTCGCTCTGCCCTTCATGGTCTTGGAGCTCTTTGACAACTCTGTAAGTTACAGAATACCCATGGGAATGCAAATCACACTTGTCCATAGACAGGCAAACCCTGCCCAGGGGCTATCATCAGTTTTGTGTCTATTTGCAAATTCTTTTCAGCATCCCTACTTGCCTATCTATATGTGCTATTTTTAATTCTCCTTTGGACTGGTTAGAACATCTTACTAGTTCCCTCATTAATTAATGACGTGAATAAAATCTTTCACACGTGTATTTTGCATTTATTAAACGTTGTGATTTTACCTGTTTAAAAAACAAAAATCCTTTTACAGTTCTCAAGAGAAAGCTGCATCAACAAATACAGAGGCTGTCCCTCCTCTAGGGAGTTCGCAACGGGTGGATAAAATGCATGCTGCGCCTTTCTCTCCCGCATGCCCTCTCCTGCGTACAGCAGTTGGATGAGACACTCCAAAAGGAACAGTGAACACACCCTTGTCCAGTGGAAGAAGCCTGTGCCTGGGAGGCTCCCCCAGAGTATCTGGGGTCCCTGCCCAATCCAATGGGTGACTGGCCTCTTCTTCCCTTTTCATATCCATCTAGGGGTGGCTTGGAGAGCCTTCGGCCTCACCCTTGCCAATCCCAACTCCCCTCATGGCCCCAGCCCGCTCTACAGTACCAGCAGACCTTGTTTCCTCAATCTTACAGGATGTCGATGCCAGCACAGCCTCCCACCTGCCCCCACCCGACAACCGTCCTACGGAGACATGCTGGAATTGTCACTGCTTCCTTAATCCGTGAAGAGCCGCCTGCTGGTCTTTGTAAAGAAAAGAGCAGTCTTCTTCCCAACAGGAGAGGCAGTTAGGCTGGGGGCCGCACCCCAGCCAGGGACCACAGCGTAGAGAATCAGGTTTCCTCCTATCAGAGCCCAAGGCAGCCCTACCAGCAGCTACCAGCCAAAGAGATTTCTTTCCTCACCCATTGCTAGGTTCAGAGCAGAGGCACCTATAAGGAAAGACAGATTGACAAGAGAAACAAACGAATGCACTTCATGTAAGGTTTATGTGACATGGAGACTTTAGAATGAAGACCCATAGATAAAACACACCTGTTTTTGTGCTGAGTTGGATGGAGAAGCAGGTGTTAAGTGGTACAGAAGTGTGATAGGACAAAGGTGTGTGATCTGATGGTAATCAACTGGGGGCACGTAGCAAGGCCTGTTGGTTCAGACTCTGTGTCCCTGTGATTTCAGAAGTAAGCACATTCCTTTCCTCCAGATGTAGGGTAGACACCTCTCACGTAAGGGTCGTATGCCCTACTTCAGGGGGAGGGCAGCTTGGTTTCATGGCCTGTTTCAGGAGAGAAGGGCTAGGGGGAGGGGAGAGTGGCTTTTCTGTTTCTGCTGTTTCTTGAGGCCACCGTGCCATATTTTAGAGTAGCATGTCCTGAACCCCATCACAGCCTCAGAGGCTGGAGCTTTGCCCAGGACCCTGCAAGTCCAGCACTTCTTCAAGTGTATTAAACACTTAGTCACAGGGCATTGATTAGAAATAGCCACACGTATGAGTGTGTCACCCAGCACCAACTCATCCTGCACAGTGATCACCACTGTTAACTCTGATATAGAGTTTGCGGTTCATCTGGGAGGATACACAGGCCCTGGGACCTCACCTACAAATCTGGAGCAGGCTTTTCAGTCCTAAAACTTCTCAAGTGAAAAGGACAAGACCCTATACCTCTATATTCTCTGGAGGAGTGGCCAGAATGAACCCCAAGTGTTGGTCTTTCCCCTGGAGCTCACATGTTTGCCCCTGTATTCATTTGACTAACTCTGTGAGCAGGACCTGCACTCACCCATCCCTTCAATCTGGACACAGAGCAGCAGAAACCTGCAGAATGTTTTCATTTATGGAATTTGTTGCCTAGACCAGGAAACAAACATTAGCCAAACAGAGGCACAAATATATTTTACATTTCAGTTGTGATCACTGCTTTGCAGGAAAGCCTGGTGCTGAGGGAATACACAGTGGGTATTTGACTTAAAGAAGGGGTGGGGAAGACCTTCCCTGAGAAGGGGTTTAGGAGACAATTCAGGCTTTGCCTTTAAATGTGATGTTATCTGCAGGGATTTATAAATGCCTTTTATTCTTTTGGGAAAGTTCCCTCCTTTTCCTAGTTTGCTGAGAGTTTCTAATTGCAAAAGAGTATTGAATTTTGTTAAATGCTTTCTTGCATCTATTGAAAGGATTTTATTATATTAATCCTTCATTCTGTTAATATAGTAAATTATATTGATCATGCTTCTAATGCTTAACCAAACTTGTACTCCTGGGATAAACCCAATTTAATCAAGATGTATAATACTAAGATGTATAATATCATGTATGTATGTATGTATCATACTAAAATGTATAATATCAAGATGTATAATACTGTTGATGGACTCCAGAAATGGGACCCATGAAAAATTTAATTCTTCCCATAATACTCAATCTTTATTTTTAAAAAGTCACTATCACCTAAGGCTGGTTGAAGATCTGGTATATGTCAGAGGGGGCCATGGTAAGCCCTGGAGACATGAGAGGGTTTATAAATTCCCTGCCCTGATATGATCAGTGGCCTGCGTGGTAGGACAGGTTTAGTTATAAACCAAGCACTGAATGACACAGAGAAATCTCTGGATGTCAGGGACAGTGGGGTTAGAGGAGTGGGTGGCCAGGAACAGAAAAGATACAGCCAGTCTGGAAAATCACAAGCATGACAGCACTCCTGGGCAGGAGAATGCCCATCCCCGAACGACCTTGAAAACCCCTCAAGCCATGGGATTCAAACTTTATCCTCCTGGTTGGCAGGGAACCATGAGCACAGCCAAGTGCTCACAATGCAAGGGTAAATGCACAAAGTATGACACAAAACTGTGTGTGCAGAATGACTCCAATTTTACTAAGTTGTATGTGAAATGAGCCAGGTTTGTTATACTAATTTGCTGGACTGCCAAAACAAAATACCATAGATTTGGTGGCTTAAACAACAGAAATTTCTTTCTCACAATTCTGGAGGTCAAGGTGTCACTTTGTCACTTGACAACATACCGGAAGGAGCACAGCTGGAGAGAAAGATTGCCAACCTGCCTTGCCAGGGGACACACGGGCCACATTTGGACTTTGGTTTCCAAGTAGAACAAAGGGATTTCCAAATTTTCCTATTAAAAGTTAATTGGAAGTCCTCGACTATCCAATGTGTCTGACATTTATGAGAATTGGGTTCACAGTCTGGTGAATGATGAGTTCCCCCTCCCCTCCCACGTTTACTGAAAAAACATTTTGACTAGAAAAAGAAAACCTCCCATACACTCGCCAGCCCAGGCAAGATCCTTCTTTTTTCTTTTTCCTCTGTTTTTTTTTTGTTGTTGTTTTTTTTTTATAATTTCCTTACATTCTCTGTGTATTTGCCTATGCACTGAGGGATTTAAACAATAGATCAGGAAAACAGAAGAGAGGGCAAGAGGGCACCCTTTTTTAATAGAAATTGTGCAGCCCTCCTGTCCCCCAACACAAACACATACAGGGGGTGCATTTTGCTAGCGTTAACCAAAGATCAAAACAACTGTGGCCTTGACTTTAATTAAGAAACAGCCTCCGGCTATAAGGAAAAAGGATCTGAGCAGGATGAGAATACCCTGTCAGGCCCCGCATTGAGAGCAATTTGGCAACAGGTATTGTATCCAAAGCCCAAATTTTTGTACCAAGACACAGTAATTTGGCTTGTAGGGGTGTCTCACAAGGACGTATTAGGGAAGTAGGGATGGAGAAAAGACAGGATCTCCAATGTCTTACACAGCCTTGTTTATGAATACTAAACAACCTGCAGTGATCTGGATGTCTAACTGCAAAGGAATAATTAAATGCATTCCTCTAACACTGAGTATGTTCCTTCTCTAGCCAGGAAGGGTTTCCTCTGTGCCTCGACCCACACGCGGTACTCCTGGAGTGACCCATACACATTCCCAGCACCTAACACCACAGTGTGCAGTCAGACCAGCACTTGTTCAAATCCAGCTTGGTCTTGCCTTGGCTGGGGAACCATGGCAGTTCCTGTACCTCCTGCCTGGCACCCCCGCCCCCACCCCCACGGAAAGTGGGACTGATGTTCTGAACCACCAGGGCTGAACCTCCACTGTGCCTGACCCATGAGTGCGAGCCTCTGCCCGAGGTCACCCAGCAGCACAGTGGAGAGCCAGGATTTCACATGAGGTCTGACCTACTCCAGAGTCATCACTTTTTCTGTTCTTTATGTAGACTGTGCTGCCTCTTTCTAAATTATCCTCCAAAAAGCCCTGGGGAGGCTGCAGCAGCAGGAGCTACAGACAGGCTGCCAAGAAGCCGGGCTCCAGCCGGGGACTTGAACATGGTCTTTGCCCTCGGGACGCAGGGAGTCCAGCCAAGCGGTCACAGAAATCAGCAGCCTTCACTGGGAGGCCCCAAGTCTTGGGATTGGGGTGCTGGAGGAGGATCCAAAGAAAACAGTGGTGGGTTTGGAAGGAGATGCTGTTCTCCATCACGCTGGCTGTTAAAGGACGCGGCTCGCACTCGCAGGCTGGGAGGGGCCCTTTGTTTCCCTTGGCCATCCTCAGCATGTTTTCACAGTCGAGGAGGCAGGAGATGACTTCCTGGCCTGTGACAGACAGAAAGCACACTTGGGCCAACTCCATGAAGAGGTTTCTCACCTTCCCTTCAGGTTTCTCACGAGCTTCAGGAGGAGCTCGTGCTGGTGGACACAGGACCCGTGTGGGGAGCCAAACTCAGCGTCAGTGCGCTCTCTCTACCCTGCTTCCCTTCTGCGGCCAATTCTTCACTTTACCCTGAAACAAGTGTGTTATCACGGACCGTCATTCTTTGGTCTTTTAGAAACCTATCTCTGAATTTCCATTCATGGTCCCCCAGAGATGGGATATCTCTCCAGGGATGCCTGTGTCATGATGAGTTAGAGCCATGCCCTGCACGTTTTGGTCAATGATGAACCACATATATGACGAGAGACCTATAAGATTATACTGGAGCTGAAAAATTCCCAGCAGCCAGCGACACAGTAGCTATAGAATGCTTTACTCACGTGTTTACCAGGATGCTGTCGTAAACAAACCAATGGTATAAAAGTCTAGTATACACAATTATGCACAGTACTAAATACTTAATATGGTAAGAAACGACTGTGTTGCTGGTTTGGATATTTGCTACACTATGCTTTTTATCATTGATATAAAGTTGAATGTAAAGCAGCCCCAGGCAGGGCCTTCACGAGTTATTCCAGAAGGCCTTGTTATCACAGGAGTTGAAGCTCCACGCCTGTGGTTGCCCCTGAAGACCTTCCAGCAGGGCAGGACGTGGAGGGGACAACAGTGATACTGATGATCCTGACCCTGTGGAGGCCTAAGCTGATGTCTGTGTTTGTGTCTTAGTTAGCAACAACTTTTTTTAAAGTGCTAAAAAAAATTAGAAAAAAAGTCGGATTAAAGATGGCAGCTGAGTAACAGCTTCCCTGTAACTGGGCCTGGCGAATCTGGGGAGACAAGACTCCAGACATCTCTGGCCGGTGGGACCTGCCTACAATCATCCCTTTGAGGACACAGAGAGCCAGCAAGGG
>CAUYPK010091339.1:0-44565 GCA_963574355.1 Loris lydekkerianus
CCAATGTACTCAGCCCTACTATGAAGCTAAACTATAGCTTTCACATGAAGGCTATAATCCAACTATACCACAAGACTATGAGGAAAGGACCAAGGAAGGGGAAGGGAGGGGGGAGGTTTGGGTGGAGGGAGGGTGATGGGTTGGGCGACATCTATGGTGCATATTTTTATCTATAATAAAAAAAAAAATAATAAAAAAAATAAAGAAAAATAATAAAAAAAATTAAAAATTAAAAATAAATAAATAAATAAATAAAGCCATGTCATCTGAAAAAAAAATAAATAAAATAAAAATAATTTGTATTTTGCATACCAATAATAAACCATTGGAATATGTACTTTTAAAACTACCATTTACAGTTAAAATTAGAAATGAATTAAAATTTACAGTTAAAATTAGAAATAGGAATAATTCTAACCAAAATGTATATTATGCCTGGTAAATTATATAATTTTAATAAATTAATCAAAAATATAAAAAAAAATTAATACAAATATTGATATTTGTTTAAAATAATATAATCTAATTGTGATTATATGTGTTTTTATAAGTACATGGAATTATATTTTGTTTATTTTTTGGCTATGCTAAGTTATGCTTCAAAGTAGAAACTACGTTTTAGTTCCAGAAGTCAGATACTCTTTATTTAAATAAATTTTTAGAAACTTTGCTTCTTTATTTATTTTTTCCTCAACAACCACAAAACCAAAGGGAAAATAAGGCCACTTTGGAGTAAATAAAATATATTTTTTACCATATAAAAAACAAATGCAACAAAATTGAACCTGATTTTTATTATGGTGATTAAACACAAATTTTTTGGAAAAAATAAATAAAATTATATAATTTACCAGGCATAATATACATTTTGGTTAGAATTATTCCTATATTATATATTTTTGGTTGATTTCTAATTTTAACTGTAAATGGTAGTTTTAAAATTATATATTCTAATGGTTTATTATTGGTATGCAAAATACAAATTATTTTTATTTTATTTTATTTTATTTTATATTTTTTACTTTTAGTACACTATTGAATTAAACCTGCTAAGTTTATTTACGAATTTTCAATTATATTTTAAGTGAAAATAGTTTACAGGTCTTTAATTTGACCTGCCCTTATAGGATTTTGGAGTTAGAGCTTATGCTAATCTCACAAATGAAAAGAAGACAGTTTCAGTACCCACCTACCATCATGGGCTGATGGTTTGTTCAACTGTACAACAGGTTCCCAGGAAGGACTTGCCAAAGAGTGGGTGAAAATTAATAATGATAAATATATTAAGAATGGTTCACAATATATTGAATATAATATTTATATAAATCAAGAGGAACTATGAAGCCAAAGATTTAATATAACTTTAATTTTCTTGACAGTGTGTTAAAATATATTCTCTCTTCAGTGACATTTCTTACACCACAACGTAGAACACTTCGCACCTTCAGTTTGGCTTCTCAGATTATAGAACGGGTCCTTTTAGATAGCCAAATAGATTCTTTGATCATTATAGCTTGAATTAATCAGGAAAGTCTCAACTTCCAGAGAAAGGCTTATTTTTTGGTAATGAACTCTATTACTAAATCCTGTTTTAGGATGTTCAGACTCTTTTCTTTGTGCATGTGGGGTTTTGTTCTGAAATAGTTTTATAAAAATTGATTTAGAAGCATTTAGGGAATGACATAGTCTCTAGTTTCTTAGAGGCCTAACCACTTTGTACTGTGTTAACCAAACCTCTCTGCCCTTTAATGTTATGTTCTTAAACCTTGAAGCCTTTTGGTTTTAGGCTACTGGGGTTGTCAACATGTATTTTTTGTTTCTTTTAATATATTATTGAGTTTAATCTGCTACTGTTTTACTTAAATATTTTGTAGTAAATTTATAAATAAAAGAGGGTTGTAGTTTTCTTGGATTGTTCTTGTCATGCTTGGCTGTGTTATGTCAGTGGTATGTTAATCTCACAAAGTAAGTTGAATTGCTTTTCATTATTTTGTATTTTCTGAAACATTTAATACAAATGCAAATTTGTTATTTAATTAGAGTTTTGTATAATTAATAAACTATGTAACTATCTTGGCATGATGTTTGTGGGTAGATATTTAAATATTTTTTTTCTTGATTTAAGTTTTATTAGTCTTTTTAAAGTTTGCCTGCTTATTTTTAAGCCAAATTTTCTAAATTATATATTTAGAATATATTCTGTATTAAATAAATACAGAAAATAAATACTAAATTATAGGGGTCTAGAAATCTGTCATAGAGTCTTTTTTAACAGTTATATTAACAAAAAATTATTCATAGAATGTTGAGTAATACTTAATCTCATCAGCATGGTTTTTATACATCCACTTGTTTTCTATTTGGGATGGAGTGTTCTCTTTTTTTTTTTTCCTTGACTAGACTTGATAAATATTGGTTAACATTATCTACATCTGGCTCGGTGCCTGTGGCTCAAGCGGCAAAGTCACCAGCCACATACACCTGAGCTGGTGGGTTCGAATCCAGCCTGAGCACACCAAACAACAATGACAGCTGCAACCAAAAAATAGCTGGGCGTTGTGGTGGGCGCCTATAGTCCCAGCTACTTGGGAAGCGGAGGCAGGAGAGTCGCTTGAGCCCCGGAGTTGGAGGTTGCTATGAGCTGTGATGCCACAGCACTCAACCCAGGGCAACAGCTTGAGGCTCTGTCTCAAAAATAAATAAATAAATAAAATATTATCTATATCTTTGAGAAACATCTTCTCTACTTTATTGAAGACTATTAAGCTGCATTATTTTTATTCTTTCATTTTACTTTATTTCAGTTTATTTTATTGCTCTTTCAGTTGCCTTGAATGAAAAACTAAAACTTTTATTTTTGTATATGGCAATATATATATATATATATATATATATATACACATTCAGAAAATAAATGGAATATTAGGAATCACGCTCAATGTAACAAAATATAGGAGAAGAAATGATAAATCAGTAAATAAGAATTAAAATAAATTTTGTTTTTGTATCCATCTTCATATCTATCCAACCAGCTATTAATTATCTATATGACTAATTGCCATTTGATGACTAGAACTCAGGTTGGACTTCAAAAAATAAAATTTAATTATATGATGATGAAAATAAATACAGCTAAATCCAAGGTGAAAATGATTGACAGTTGAGGAATCAGAGCACATATATGAAGAAAAGAATAGTAATAAAACCAGAAATAACTATGTTAGTATTAGGAAAATATGAATTTAAAATATAAGTCATGAGGACACAGGGATATTTCATATTGAAAATGCACTACTAGCTCAGTATAATAGTAATGACCTTTATGCATTTCTTAAGAACACTTCAAAATATATAAAGCAAAAAATGATAGAAATATAAAAAATTGACAAATACATATTCAAAATATAAGGAGATAGAGGTATTTGACCACCTGACAAGCTTCTTATAATATTTATACACTGTATACTCAATAGAAAATCAAATATTATTTTTGAAATCCTGATACATTGACAAAACTCGTCCGTGCTGTTGAACCACAAACAGCTACCCCTTATTGCTCCAAAACAGAGATCACACAGGATACATTTGTGGATCATAGTGCAATAAAATTAGAAATGGAGGACCAAAAACAATCTGCACACTAAAAATGCTTTTTTCAAATCCACATTCCTTTTTTCTAAATGTTTGGTGTTAAAGAAATAACGAATTTCACAGACTAGAAGGAAACAACAGTGAAAGCAAAATGTATCCCACCTTGTAGGCACTTCTCCTTCCTGTCTGTTCCAAAGGCACACCAGCCCACAAGTCCCTACTATTTTGGTACCTACCACCTTTGGACTTGGAGTTCCCCATGACCTATTTGGGCTCTTGCATATGTTTGGTCCATGTTTTCCTTAAATCAGATCTTATCTATTTTCTTTCTTAAATTCTTTGATTACATGAAAACATATATTAGAAGTACATAAATATTTTCTATCATTTATTTGGATATGGTGTAGGAGCCAAGATTACCATTTTATATGATACCTCTCATTTTATTTTATTTTATTTTTTTTTCCTTTTAGGATCATAGAACCATAAGGTATAAGAATTGACATAATTCTTAGAAACCATCTCATCTAAATCCCTCATTTTACAGATGAAAAAATGAGTACAAAACATGTGAAGAGCCCTGCCCGAGATGACCTGCAAATTAGGTGTACAGCTGAGAAGAGAACTCATCTCTTTTAAATGATGCAGCCTTCTTTTCTCTTTACCATTCTGCTTCACGCAAAATATTTATTCATCAAATAATTCTGTGGACAATTTAGGTCACTATATTGAGCACAGCCAGTTTGGTGAAAGATTGATCTAATATTTATGGTGACCTCCAAATGACAATAGTAGAAAAAAATCTAAAAATTATCTTATTAAATCCTTTCACAGTCCTACCATTTACATTTTACAGATACACAGGGTAGAACTCAGAAACTCTTAAGTGTCTCATGGAATTAGTAAAACCTGAGCATGGGTCTTCTAAGTCCGTGTGTGGCGTTCTTGCCACTTGCCTCATCTATGTGAATACACCCTATGCTTCTTTTAGAATATCCACGGACGGAATCTGAATGGGAAAACAGCTTTGCCCTGAAGATGTTCCTCTTCCAGTTTGTCAATTTAAACAGTTCTATTTTCTACATTGCTTTCTTTCTGGGGAGGTAAGTCAACTTTATGTAAATTATCTTTTCCACAGTCAACATTTTGTTGCCAATGAAGGTGGCAACTTCTTGTCCCTTGTCTTGGACGATGGTGCTAATCAATGTTCATGTGTGTTCTTACTCTGATGACTTTTGGCAGCCACCACCAATTAAAGTTGACACGCACAAAAATAAATAATATGTGCCATGTTTGAGTTGAATTATGACTATAATCATGAGTAATGGTTTTGTTAAGGAAGAAAAGGATTTTTGTGTGACCTTAGGTTACAATTCCATTGTTTGGAAACCTACCCATCATTTTAACTTGTTTCCCCACCTTTGCTGCAAAATATTTTTTAAAAGTATTTTTATTAAACTAATGGTACCTGTTTACCTTATGCTTAACACTCCATCCAGTGCAATGGAAACATACTGCAGTTAGAAACATTTCGAACCAAACAATTCAGCCCATCCTCATAATATTCCTTAACTCAGTCATCGCGACATTAGAATTCTACATGTGAAAGTGTTTGTACTTTCTTGACCCATTAGTACTGATTTCACGCATCAGGCTTTCCTTTTTAAGTCAGGTGCTTTGATGTCCTCTAAGCATAGCAAGAGGCAAACATTTTGGGGACAAATTGCACCAGTGAGCATTATGTCTGCCCACACATGCCCTTGTGATGATGCATTAGTAGATGTTCTTTAATCATCCCACTGAAATGCTAATGAATTAAAATGTCTTTTATAGATTTGTAGGTCACCCAGGAAAGTACAATAAACTTTTTGATCGATGGAGACTGGAGGAAGTAAGTAACTTTATGAAGGTGGATGCGGGAATGAGGGTGGATAAGGCCCAGTGACCTTGGGATACAGGGGGCTGGGGACAGAAGGCCAAGTTCAGTGACATCTGTGTATTTTGAAAGCACATTATTTTTTGGTAAGGAATTGTTCCTCTGAGTTCCGAAAGGAGGCAAAAGAAAGGGATGAACTGAAGAGAGTCCAGGATTCTGACCTCAGTTCTCTTTATTTTTTTGTCATATTCATTTCTTTCCATTCACAAACCTCAGGAATTTAGCCTTAGTAATTTTCCCCTTCTTGGAAATCATTATTATTATTTGCTGTTTGGGTTTTCAAACTTCTAAGTGTGTTAGATTTCCTTATAAGCAGGGAAACTTTGGTCTAAAAGAAATCTTATTTGAGACACTAATATATGAGATAATCTGCCTAAGGCTCATATTTATTTATTTATAATATGGATACCATAAGGAATAAAATATCTAGGAGTAGTATAGCTGGGTTACAAGATAAGCATATCGTGTATTCTTGGTGCAACTGAGAAATTGACCTTTGTTATTATCAACCTCAACCTGCAGGGAATGAACCTGCTTCCTTAGACTTTTGCCAATGGAAACACTTTAATTTTTACCAACATAATAGCCAAAAATATATAATAAACATCTATTTTTATACATGTTAATTTTTAAATATTGGTATCTTTGGTCCATTAAGAGTTTATTTTGGTGTAAGTATTAATCAAGTGATTTTTTTTTTTTCCTCAAATGGAAGCCTTCTTTTCACTCAGCAAAATGGTAGTTCATACCTGTCATCTGTCTCAGACTTCTGTCTGTCTGTGCACTCTGTTGTGTCTCATTGTCAAAATGTCTCTTTCTTCCCCAGTTCAAAAATTTTTAATTATTTTAATATAAAAATCAGTTTAATATATGGTGGCACTAGTAGGAGATCATAATTTAGAGAGACGCAAAGGAAAGCTTCCTCCAAGAACGGGGACTAATTTCACACCATGTTTTTAAAAGCCCCTCCAAACTGAGAGGAAGCCTCCATTATGTTATCTCCCAGGGAGTTCTAGAAATTGATTGGAATATGTGGATAAAGCCTAACACTTCCTACGAATAGATGCTTTATAGTCAAACGTAAGCTCAAATGCGAACTAACCTAGCTGCTTAATAATTCTTTGTCCTTAATTTACTCTCTCTGAATATCTATTTCCTCATTCTAAATCGGCAATAGTAATACTTAGGTTGCCGAGTTCCTTACAGTAAGACAGGATTTACTTGACACAAGTAGCAGAATCCAGTGAATGTGGTAGGCACCTGTGCTGCTGATATTTATTCGTGCCTGTCTCTACCACTCCCATAATGTTTGTCTATTCCCCAAAGACAGACTAAAGCCTTTCATAATCCTGGGGCTATCTGCAAGTCCTCAGATCTAATTTTAAGTTTTCTTTCATGGCCCCAAATTATAACTGTATCTGCTAAAAAACTGATCACTTACCCAGTTGGGGATCCAAGTCTTACTTTTTTTTAGAAATGTTCAGCTGGTGTTAGCAAGGGTAGAATGGGGAACAGAATGGGTCCAGCCAAGTCTGTTCACATATTGATATCATTTTCAGGGATGCTTCCAGAAATAATTTTGTTGATTGGATGTTCTTATTCTTAATTATGAAATTCTTAGAATTCATGATTTATCTTTGAAAAATCCTAGAAAAAATGATTATAGTACTGATGTCAGGAAAATATTTTATATTTGATAGACACATTCCATAATATATACAAAACACGTGGTGCTCATATTTTTTAACAAAATGTTATTTTAGAAAAAATTAGTAAAATGTATAATGCGAATTTATAATATAACCTAGAAATGCTAGATATAGATCTCTAGAAGTGAAGATATAAAAAGTACACATAATGAATGATAAGTATTAACTCCCAAAATTTATTCACATAAAAAGCATTTATTGACACATATTCGATGCAAAGCCTCCTGCTGGGCAATATAAGGAGTAAAAATACATTTCTTTTCTTCCTTTGATGATGTTAATTGTCTTGAAAAATAGGACCTATCTATGAAACATAATAAATTTTTTGTCTTTGTAGTCTGACAGTCTATGTTCTGATCCTGCCCCACCAAGATGTATGATCTGAAGATCTCTAAATTTCCATTCTATCTTTTGTAAACTAGTGATAAGAAAATCTATCTCAGTACTGATGATTGATGGGTTAAATTGAAATGTACAAAGTGAAATACTGGGCACAAGTAATTATAACCCTTATTTTTTAAAATAAAGTGCTACACTTTGGTCAAGAACATTTATCAACTGGTATCTTGCACTTGTGAATCACATACTATAACTATGTAACATTTTACTGTAATATTTTATGTAAATTCAAGATAAAAAGTTTTACATAATAGCTAACGCTTGGTGCTTACCACATTGCTAGCATATCCCAGCAATTGTTTCTAAGTGCTCTACATATATTAATGCATTTAATACACACAGTTCTTTTATACCTGTTTTACAGATGAGGAAATAAAGGCATAGAGAAATTTTGTAATTTATATGCAGTTATACAGATATAGTTACAAACTGATGAAGTAGTGATTGAAACTTGGCAATGTAGCTTCAGAGTCTGTGCTCTGAGTACTGTACTTTCCATCACCATTGGTATAGCATAGGGAAAAACAAGGACATACTGAAAATGTACTCTGCTGAGAGCTTGCTCTCTGAATGCTGGCTCACACACATGTAAGCTGGATTTATAGTTAGCAGACTGAAGTGGGTGAAGTGAAGGGATGTGGGTATTGCGGTCTCATAGTTCTGCCTGCTACTTAGCCTCATCATGATCACAGTAGGTATATGAACACCCGGTACACCAGGCCCTTATGTAATATAAATAAGAAAAATATGGGCAGGCACCCAGTTGTGGTCATATGATTTTCAGTGGTGCAGTTGGAATCAATTCCTGCCAAGGTCTTCTGCATCCTCATCCATGCCCCTTTTTGCATTCTAGGCACGGCTCTTTTACCAAATGGATTTTGGATTATTAAAGGACTGCCTCTAGCTCAAGAACATCATTACATGAAAAGGCAGACTCGTAAAAATTTTAGATCTTTTTCTCTTCCCTGTAAGTCACAAAATCATCAGGATTAATTTCAGGAAAACTATAAATGGCTTACCTTCCAGCCTTCCCACTTTGGCCTACTTTTTTTTAAGAAATAACTCAGTCTTACTATCTTCTTCTTACTGCCATCACATATAAGAGTATGCTGGTGCTAAAACCACACTTTTTGACTGAGGAACACATTGGTAAACAGAACTCATCTTCTGTGTGATATAAAAGAGCAGCATATGAGTGTGCAGGGGACAAGGTTTTTCATTCCCACCTCCCAGTCAACACCGTGTGACCTCGGGCAAGTCAGTTTGCCTCTGAGTCTCTCTACAAAATGAACGGCTTCAGCTGGGACAATGATCAATAATCTATGATCTTCCCCTGTCATTTAGTAATTTTCTTCCTCAGACATCTTAATCCATTTATTGGATATATGTGGCAGAGTTCAGGGGTCCTAAAAAAATCCTAGAAAAAAACTACAGGATTAGATAAGAGAATTTAGTCCTCTCCATGCAATAATTATGGCCCCTGGCAAACCCTCTCCCTGGTTCATATTAGGGAGTCTTAAGTTATTAGGCTGGAACAGGAAAACCAGGCTCTTTGTGTCCTAATTATTTGTTTCCTTTGAAGTCCTACGAGTAAGATTGGACAAGAATAGAATCTGTGGATCAAAGCTATAGAGAAGATATTATCCTTATGAGCAGAACATGAACTCATTTCTAGAGAAACAGAACCACCCTTCCCCACGCAAATGTTTTCAGAAGTGCAAAGTTTTCAAGTGAAACACATTAGTTGAGATTTTCATTGACATCACTTTCTTGTTTGTGTGGGTTTGTAATACCAACATATTGAAAATAGGAGGAGCATGGAAAAGGTGACATTGACATTGATACTTACCAGTGCTAACAAACCATTTTGTGGTATGCACTTATCAGAATAATATATTAAATTACAATATAACATATAGATAACTTTCCCTCCAGGAGGTAGAGTTTAAACCCCCTCACTGTCTTGAGAATGAAGTAGGCTTAGTGGCTAGAGAGAATAAAAGAGAGAAAAAGAAAGAATTAGTAACTTTTCAGTGGAAAAGCCTGGGAGGGACCATATTACCAAAAGGGGTACAGTTGACATCACCAAGAGCTGTCACGTGTCTCTCCTGCAGCTCTGTTAGGATAGGAAGACAATGGCACTTCTCTTTTGTGGTTGGCCTCCCCAGAAAGTGTAGCACCAGGCTCAGCATGAGAAACACTTTAGGCAAACCCAGACTGGGAGACAGGGCATAAGATACCCACCCAGAGCCTCAAAACGGTCAACCGCGCAAAACTGTCCGGACCAGAGGATACTAGGCACATGTGAAAAACAAGTGCAATGGGGTGTGCTGGTTGGATCTTGGAGCCGAGCAAAGAATAATGATGAAATCCAAATAGATTTGAGGTCTAGTTTATTGCAGTATACTAATGTCCTTTTCTTAGCTTTGTCAGATAAACTATGATAGTGTAAGGAACAGTGCCAAGAACTGGGTGACGAGTGTGTATAATTCTCACACTGTTCACATGTTTTCAACAAATCTAACATTATATTAAAAAAAAATCTTATTTAAAACAATATATTATAAACATTGTGCCATAGTATTATTTTTCTATTATCCAGATCATTGATGGATATATAGTATTCCATAGCGTTTATTAAAAGTGATCATATAACTAACACAGATGTTGTCAGACACTAAGTGCAAATTAAGAGTTAAATTTGTTGTTATTTCTATTAAAATATCAATGAATATTTTATTACAGTTAATGAAAAGTTCCCATCTAATGTCCTCATACTTGCCATTTCTTTCTTATTTTTCTTTTCTTTATGCGTGTGATATGGAAATCCAGCTTTAGAATTCACTATATGATGTAAAGGGAGAGATGTTTGAGCAACCGAGGAGAAGAATGATATCATGATTGTTCCTCTTTTCTCTTTCAGTGTCATCCTAGTGGCTGTTTGATAGACCTCTGCCTCCAGATGGGCGTCATCATGTTTTTGAAGCAAATATGGAACAACTTCATGGAATTGGGATACCCGTGAGCACATTATAGTTAAATTTGCCTTATGTGTAGTTACAAAGAAGGATAGAGGTAGTAAGAACAGGGCTTAAGATGTGTCCTTGGGAATCAGAGAGGTGAGGGTTTAGTTCCCACACTGATTCTTACTAAATGTGTGACCGTGTATAAATTAAACCTTTCTGAATCTGTTTCCACATCAGTAAAGAGAGATCAGTGGTTATATCTACCTCAAGAATAACTGTAAATAGTCAGGCATTGTGGTGGGCACCTGTAGTCTCAGCTACTTGGGAGGCTGAGGCAAGAGAATTGCTTAAGCCCAAGAGTTGGAGGTTGCTGTGAGCTGTGATGCCACAGCACTCTACCAAGGGCAACAGCTTGAGACTCTGCCTCAAAAAATAAAAAAATAAAAACTGTAAAGATTAAAGGAAATAATGAATGTAGAGTAATTTTGTCCAATGCGTTATGACACCTGATGATATTTTTAAAATATTATTTGCTATATAGGTTCTGAAGGACAAAAATAATTTTTTGCTTTCTTTTGGCTATCAGCAGACGAAGGTGATGGTGGTAATGGTGATGGTTATTGTGTAATAAGAAAAGCCTCCATCCCTCCCAAAGACAAAACAAAGATAAAATCCTAGCATTGAAGGTCTTGTAGTCTTTGTTACAACTAAAGAAAGAAAATCATTAGACTAGGGTTGATTGTGATAACATCAATATAATAGAATTCAGGTTTTGTCCTTTTAGAGAAGTTTTAAACTATGTGGTGAAATGATGACAGAAATACTAAATGTCCACTTTCCCATCTATTAAAATGTACTTCCCTTCAAAAACTACAGTCAAGACAGGGTATTTTAAATGATGTGATATTTAGGCTTAGAGGACTAATCAACCACAGGTTACAAACATAATGATTTTGGGTGATTGCCTCATTATGGGGGAAAAGCTTGTTAATTGGTTGATGTTATAAATAGACTAGATGTCATCATCAAATTATACTCTGATTTTTTTTTTTTTCTTGTAGGCCTAAAAATTTTGTCAGGACTTTTCTGAGCAGAGACCTGGGGGTTGAACAAGTGATATTAACCCTGAATCTGCTATTAAGTGTTGTGTTAAATTACAGGCATGGACAATGGAGTTATCCAGACATGGTTAAGATTTCTTCTTGGTTCCTTGCTAAATTTGCTTACAATCCTCGGCCTCTCTGAGACAATTGTTTTTATTTATAAAATTGAAGATTAAATGAGATGACCCAAAGGATTTTTAAGCCTTTAAAATAATTGTCAGACACTTTTTGTAAGGAGGTGTTTATACTTATCGTCAATATTCAAAACCAATCAAAGCAATTTTCTTCTAAAGGATGGAACATGGGGGAGACTGGTCCATTGTTTGCACCCCTTTCTGTATTTTGGCTCACCTGTTTGAAACATAGGGTTTTGGAAACATCATTTTAAAGTACCTGAGGAAATTATCAAATGTTTAGGGCAGGATATAACATTGTGAGTACTTAACAGGCACTACCAAGATGGTGTGGTAGTCACTGTAGTCTCTAAAAAAAAAAAAGAATGATTCTTTTTCTTACCATTACCCATGGAATGATGTACATTCTAGGTACTTCAGTCAGCACTTCTTCACATTAGCCTTGACCAAGGCATCAGCCTGGTTAACATATATCAAATCCTAAGGGCAACGTGGCCCTTAGGGACATCCAGCTGGTGTTTTTCCAATACGTAGGCAAAGTCTTTGTTGAAGAAAATTTAGCAGGAGCACGCCAATCATTTAAAAAATGGTTTTATAACTTTCAAACCACAATTCCCTTCCTTCAAGTAAAATTGAAGCAGAACCCAAATAAATATTAGGGAAGCAAGCGTAGCTGCCTCCGTTCCAACCTCCAGCTTCTTTTTCATCTTCATGAGGCTCCAGAGGCAACCTCCACAGGATGTGCTCTGAAGCACCTCCTGGCAGTTTAGCCCATAACTAGGGTTGTTCTTCCAATTGCCAACTGAGGCTTTAGGTTCATGATTCATTAAAATTGAGAGTTGAGTATGCTTTACTAAAGTTCTGTGATATTTAGCACATCCTAAAGATAATTCTCATCAAACTCTTAAATACTCCAATTCCCAGGAGTATTGCATTGTGTACCAGGATATTTTTGAGTCACAATTTCAAGACTGCTCCTGGGCTAGGGAAAAAAAATACTGTTACTTTCTTTCCAGGTCTGGGAGATGGACTTATAAATACAGGTCCATTCATTGCCTGGCAAATATTATTCAGTGTGGTAGCAGAATATAATCACTAACACTCAAAACTCATCATGTTATAAACTTAGAGAGGTAGGACAGCACCTGTGGCTCAAGAAGCAGGGTGCCAGCCCCATATACTGGAGGTGGCGGGTTCAAACCCAGCCCCAGCCAAAAAAACTGTAAACTTAAAGAGGTAAAAGAACTTGCTAAAAATCACATAGTTAATGCATTATAGAGTGGATAATATAACCTAGGTCTCCAAAAGTGTCTAAAGCTCAGTTATTTTTTTATATCATAAACTGGAGCATGATTTTATTCATATTCAGAAAGCACAACCAGAAGATTTGGACTTATGAGCAATGAAGAGCCCATACCTAACCCAAGAAGTGATATCAAAGTTTAAGTATTTATATGGTAGTGGAGTGGGAGACAGGAATCCTGGAAATGGGTGTTTGTCTAATTAACATTAAGGAGCACCTTAGTGATTAAGGGATGAATTTTTAGATAACTATGTAGATGTCTAAGAGAGTTCTGGAAGGCCTGGGTTCCATGCTAAACTTTTTCAAAAGTTTTTAGAATTGTTATTTAGACTTTTTTTAAACTTACTGAACATTTAAACTTTTTTTTTAACTTTTTAAACATTTTTAAAACCTTTTTTTTTTTCAAGTTGAGACAAATACTTTCAATTTCCAGTAAGATTTAGTGTAGTCCAAGGGTAATTCATGTTTCTTTTTGCTGAATGCGTTGTCAGTTGAATTCAGATGCTTAAGTAGGTGTTCAAAAGCCGTTGGTCTGTTCTGTGATGCAGGTTGATCCAGAACTGGTGGTCACGACATAAAATCAAGCAAGGAATACAGGATGCTTCCATATCTCAGTGGGAAAATGATTGGAATCTGCAGCCTATGAATATTCATGGATTAATGGATGAGTACTTAGAAATGGGTAAGGAAAGAACATTATGCAGGATGATTTGGGACTTCTCAATATGCTTTTCCTACTTCACACAAAGTTTGGTTGAAAAACAAAAAACAAAAAAAACAAAAAAACACCTGTTTTTTCCAATGCCAAGCATTCTAAAACATGTCTGGGTCTTTATCTCAACAGAGATGGAGGTTAAGCAGAGCCTTGGAAGGCTTACACATTTCATCCTCTGAGAGCCATAACATTTCTCCAAAATGAAAGGTTTTCTCACAGTGGAACACCTTGCATTTGAGCAAATACAGGGTGCTCATAAAGTTCGTGTGTGATTTAAAATAGTTGTAATTTTACTTGCACACAAACTTTATGGACACCCTGTATTTTGAAGAAACAGAATTAAGCTGGATCAATTCCGATTTTAAGTAATGTACCATCCCACCCAAATAAGACAATAATGATTTTTAATGAAAAAAAATCTTTGCATGGATCCAGTCAGAAACTTAGCTTCTTTGGGAATCTTATTTATGTTAAGAAAATCTGTGTTTCCATACCAGCTACTAAAAACACCGGGTGTTGCCTTGACATTGCTTTCCTGTGGGCTCCACTTTTCTCATCTATAAAAACAGAGGACAAGATTGGGTCTCTGGGGTCCCTTCCAGAACCAAGCACTTTCCACCACCACCACCTTCTTCCTCCTCTTCTTCCTGTACCTTCTCTTCCTCCCTTCTTGCTGCTCCTTTTCCACTTCCTCTCCCCTTTCTCTTCCTCTTGCTTCCCCTCCTCCTCTCCCTTTTTCTTCTTCCTTCAAGCTGCACCATGTAGAGGGGAAAAGCACACTAGACCTTGAATCCATTCAGATCTGAATTCCTTCAGACCTGAGGATGGGATGGATGCAGGTGTTACCATCATCATCAGTCTACCATTATCAAGTGTACCCAGTATACAAACTGGGTTCAATGTTAAAGCAAAATAAGCCTATTTGCATTGTAGGGATGTTGGAAGGATTAAAGACCATTTTCTAAGTCACTTGCCTTGGCACAAAGCAAGCACTCAATGAATGATACTGTTTATATTATTAACTTCCTAATGCTCTCCTTTTACAGTTTTGCAGTTTGGCTTTACCACCATCTTTGTGGCAGCTTTTCCTCTGGCCCCTCTTTTGGCTTTGTTAAACAATATCATTGAAATCAGGCTGGATGCATACAAATTTGTCACCCAGTGGCGGAGGCCTCTACCAGCCCGAGCAACTGACATAGGTAAGATTCAGAAATGTGATGTTCTTGGAATTGCTGATGTCAAGAGGCCTGCTGTGGTTTGGATGTGTTCCCCCCCACCCCTCTCCAATTCACATATCGGAACTTCATCATCAATGTGATTGTGTTAAGAATTGTGGACTTTAAGTCAGGAAGGCAGAGCCTGATGGATGGGACGAGGACACCTGTAACAGGACTTGGGGGGGATGGGTTTATTTTCTTCTGCTTTTTCACTATGGGGGAACACAGCATTCATCTCCATTTTGCCTACTGCCTTCTGCCATGCAAGGACCCAGCAGCAAGGCCCCCATCACGAAAACCAGGAATCTCCAGACACCACATGTACTGGTGCCTGGATCTTGGACTTTCCAGTCTCCAGAATAGTGAAAATTAAATTTTTATTTTTGTTACAGCAGCACAAAATTCTAAAACAACATGGTTTGATCTTTCTTAGCATTATGCAGGCTTTTATTACAGGAGCTTCCTCCAATTGTAACAAAACTTAATGGTTTTAGTTAACAAAACAATGAAATAAACTTTTAGTTAAGCATAGGTTGACATTAAAGATACTATTTAAACTTGTTTTAACTGTGAATAAAAAGGATCTCCTATAAATCTTTCCATTTTAATAAGCTTAGCTCTGCCTCATTCTGTGTAATTGCTGCAAAGATTTCTATTTTATGTGTATGACATTTTTTTAAAAATTCAATATACTAACTAGAGATGTTTACATTGCTTCAGTACTTCACTATTATAAACAACACCAAGATGAACATCTTCATGTATACTTTTCTGATTCTGTCATCAGGATAAATTTCTAGAATGAAGCTGTTGTTCAAAAACCATTCACATTTAAAATATTTATACATAATTTGGCAACATGTCCTCCAAGAATGTGCCCATTTACACTCCCACCGTAAGAGCATGAATATATACTTCCCCATTTTTTCAACAACTCCAGGCATAATTAAGGGTTTTTAATTGTTATTGTATCCTTTTAAATCCAGAGGGGAAATTGATATCTTCTATATTTACTTGCATTTTTATAACTATGAAGTAACAATTTTTCACCTATAGTTTTCATCATTATTTTGTTTTTTAGTTACATTGTGTTATTCTATTTATATTTATTTGTTGGTTATTAACATTTTATGATTTTGTTTAAAGTATTGATTTTTCCTAAATCAATACTTTAGAATTTTTCTAAAATTTCTTGTTGATGAAATGAGTTCCAGCTTTTTTTTTTCCCTAATGATTAATTTTCCCAAAATCATTAATTAAATAATTAATTTTTTTTGGAACTTACTTGAATTGTTTCTTTTATCTTATTCTAAATTCCAGAATATACTTGTTCCATTGACCTGATGACTTATCCTGTCTACTGCTTTAATAAACAATAGTTTTGCAGTAAATAGTCTAAGTATATTAGAAAGAAGTTTTATACTTTTTCTTCTGGTGATTTTTCTGGCTAATTTTGCAAGGTTACTTTTCCAGTTAATTTCACCCATTTGTATATTCCACAGCCACCCAAGTCTATTTAAAATATAAGAATCTGTAGAGATTGAACAACATGCAATTGGAGTTTTCATTTTTTGAAACAACTAAAATTATTGCTGTCTTTAACTTTGATTTTGTTATAAACATAATATAAGCACATTAAAGAAAATCTAGAAAATAAATCAAGGAAAAAAATAACCTCTTATTCCAACCTTAGCTAGCATTTACTGCACCTTGCAATAGATTATTATTTTTTAAACTTTGTTGGATTTTACTTTCTTAAGCGAGATAACACAAAAGTATAAAAAGAAACGTAATAATTCTTCCCACCTTTAAATTTCCTTTCTACCTCAGAGAATCAATGCTATGAATGTGGCAGGCATTCTTTGTCAAGATGTTTTTGCTCATACAAACATAACAAAAATGTATTTGTGCAATATACATGGTATGGGGGATTCTGCATTGTTTTTCCTTCACAAACATCCTCCAGCCCCCCAAATAGTGATCTAATTTATTTTAATAGAATAGTAATATTCATGATACAGATTTACCATAATTTTACAGTCATTTTCTTACTTTGTTTCCCTGCTACAAGCAAGAATAAACACAAATGTTAAGTATAGAGATAAATACAAATACAAACATAGATATTAAATATAATGCAGTAGAACATCCTTAGCTGACCACCTCCCTGCATTAACCACCTCCTTAAGCTGACCTGACTCTCATAGACTGGATGTGCACCACTGCACATTATCAGTACAGTAGGCCTAGTTCTTACGTTGACCACCTCCATACTGTGACCAGTTGCAGTCCCTTGGGTAGTAGCTTTCAGGGGTTCTACTACTTATCTTATTTTCATATATGGGTGTGTGAGTGTTTATATACAGTGTATTAAAATGTATTCATATTTAATTTTATAAGACACCAGATTAATTACCAAAAAGGGTGTAACAAGTCATACTTCCAACAATGTAAAAGACTGTTTCCACAATCCCTAAATAGCATGAGATATTATTAATACTTTCATATGTTATACTTAAAAAAAAAATCTTTTTTTTTTTATTAAATCATAGCTGTGTACATTGATATGATCATGGGGCATCATACACTAGCTTACAGACCGTTTGACACATTTTCATCACAATGGTTAACATAGCCTTCCTGGCATTTGGGGGCATCTTACAAGGGTATATGCAAAACTTAGTAAATGTGGACTGTAAATGTCTTGGCACGGTAACTGGGAAAAAAAAAATCTTTTTGAATAGCATCATTCTAAGTACTGGTGATTGAAAACGTTTAAAAAATATTTATTGATTTATTTTCATTTTTAAAGAAAATTGCTAATTTGTATTTTTTGTCTATATTTCTCATGCTGTTTGTTTTACTAAAATTTTAGAATTTTTTTTGGGGGGGGATATTTGGTATATTATCCTTTTGTTGGAGTTTATAAAGCACATATTTCTCCCAGGCTATATTTCTTTGACTGAAAATTGTGACTTTTGTAAAAACAAATGCAATTTTAATGTATTCAAATTGTTTTATGAATTCTGATTTCTTGTCTTTTGATCTTCCAAATGAGGTAACCTTTCACATCCCTTTTAAAAACTTTTAAAAATATACCTCCATATAGCCATATCATAAAGATTTTAAGAAACAAGGAGGAAGAAAGAAAGTTGCCCTGTTATTCAATCACCTTTACCATTTTTGAATTTTTTTTTCCAGGACTTTTTTCTCCTCTTTGATATTTTTACAGGTAAATTTAATTCTATTTGAAACACCAGTTTTGACTATGATCAGTAATATATTGATTCCTTACACTGTATATCCTTAAAGCTTTTTTCCATGGTCATATAATCCCAGATTGACCTCCTCAAAAGTAGAAAATGTCAACTAATAAGTTGCATGTACACCAAACTTGTTTAACTTTTCTTGTATTTTGTAGATATTTGAAAATGTAGATATTTCAGGGTGTATGCAATCATGTAGAAGTTGAAGTATTTTTATGTATAGATTTTTTATTGCCATAGCAAATTCTGTATATTCTGTAAACATCCTGCACACCTGTGCCATGTCTCACTGTTACAGACATGAGCCAGGTCCTGATTGCAATTCAATTTTTAAATCTTTCTACCTTAATGGGGGTCTACCTTAATTCTCTGGGGGAAAAAAAAAAAAAAAAAAAAATTATATTCTGTAGCTGTAATATCTGCAGTGAAATACTATATTAAGAAAGCAAATAATGGATAGCACTGTGGACCCAACATAAGTAAAAATTCCTTCCAGAAAAGATTGAATAGAGCGTTTTCATATTTTTCATTTTCATTCACTACCTTTAATCTTTCTCCTATTTAGGTATCTGGCTTGGAATTCTTGAAGGAATTGGTATATTGGCTGTGATCACGAATGCATTTGTAATTGCTATCACATCTGATTACATCCCACGCTTTGTTTATGAATACAAATATGGGCCCTGTGCAAACCATATAAAACAGAATGAAAAGTAAGGTTGAAATGTATACATTTTCCTAAGTATATTTTATGTTTGTTATTAAAACGGGAACTTGTGGGAAAAGTTTTGTTCTGTGTCCATTATTGTTTCCAAGCATTGCATTGGTAACGTGTTTATTAGATGAAATCAAGCAAGGTTAAAAAATGGTATTTTTTACAGCAAATAATTGTAGTCTCTCATTTTTTTTTTTTTAACTTGGAAATGCATCACTGGTATCAAAATGTTAAAGCATTATAATGTATTTAGAAGTCAAATGCTAGAACTGGAAGAAATCTTAGAAATTCTGCAGTGCAACCTTCTTATTGTGTAAATGGGGGATTGACACCCTGGTTGATCAAATTGTTGAAGGGGACAAAGATGGTTTGTGGGGAGATACCTAATAAGAAGCAACTGTAAACTATACAAGTGGAGATTTCAAAAGGAATTTATAGCTAAGGGTGGTGTTAAGGAGGCATAAAAAGTTTTCTTGGACCTGTCTCCCATGTACTTTCTGTCAAAATTTAGAGCAGGGTTCTTAAATCTCTGCACTGTTGACATTTTATATTAGGTAATTCTATATTTTGAGGGAAGAAAAGGCGCTGTGGTGTGCATTGTAGGATGTTTAGCGGCTCCCTTGGCCTCTACCTAGTGGATACTAGTAGCAGCCTCCCTATTTCCCAAGTTGTAACAACTAAAAATATCTCCAAGCACTGTCAGATGATCCCTGGGGAAGGGAGGTGGGAACCACTGAGTTTAGAAAACTGCTTGAGAAGACATAGGTTTTTTATGTCTTTCCTTATTGAAAGAAGGTATTGGGCTAGAACACAGGAGGGGATTAGATATGGAAAACAGGGCTGAAGAGATGAAGAGGTGAGCCTTAGGTGTGAGAGTCGTGATGGGAGAAGCTGCTCCTGCTCTTTCCTTCTGGAACAGGTGTGGGGTGTGGCTGAGCCAGGTGCAGGACGTGTGCCAGACAGGACGAGCCCTGGTTTAGGATATAGTTAATAGTTATGAATGGATGCTTTCTCAGAATACTGAAATGCCTTTCTGAATACACATATCTCAGTTCTTCCAAGAGAGGAAATGAAAGCATGAGTATTATTTTATTTTATATTTTGGTGTCTTATCAAGAGATTTTACCCTAAGGTCAGACACTTAGGTTTGAGGTCTAGCTGCCTTTCTCTCATAGGCACATCATCAATCTGGACCTAATCAGTTCTTAAAAAAAAAAAAAGTAGTGTCTAAGATAACACCTTAGGAACTATAAAACACTATATAAGATGGGTTTTAGTATTAATGATGAAAAACCAAAAAATTATCTTTTTTCTTAATTCATAATAGTCTATTTTAGAATCTATTGAAAACTATTAAACCCGTTAAGGGTGTAAAATACAGTAGAACCTCCGTAGTTGACCACCTCCCTACACTGACCACCTCCTTAACGTGACCTAATTTTCATAGACCAGACACACACCCCATGCATTCAGTGTATAGCAGGCCTATTTCCTTATGTTGACCACCTCCGTATGTTAACCAGTGTGTTACAGTCCCTTGGGTGGTCAACTTACAGAGGTTCTCCCATACATAAAACATTTCTGTCTATCTGGCCATTATTAGCTTTTTTGACCTCCCCTTAAACTTATATTTGTACATATTTTTCCCATGCATAAATTGACCCTAATAGAAGCCTTATGAGGTATTCTACACAGTGAGAACAATTATAACTTTATTCATAGTTACTTGTCAGAGGTTGCCTGGAGCTTAAGTTATGTCTCTGCAGACATTTTTAACCTTGCAGAGACCAGGAGACGGAGAGGCAGATTTGGTCACGTAGGTAGGCTTGTTTGGCAGTCCTGTCACTAGAACACTATTTGCTAGTGTCTTTACTGCCACCTAGTGGCAAATAGAATAAGGTTGACTGGGCATCTATTAGCCTTTACCTTTCAGGAACTGCCTTTCACGTAGATAGCACCTGACCCCTTCTCTGTACTGAAGGTCTAGTGACGTAGACTAATTTCAAGCAAAGACCTTGACACCACACGTTCAGAGGGAAACCCTGTTGATTCATGTCTTTCCAGCTGTGCTTAGTAGCTAAATTGGAATACATTCATTCACAATGGAAATTTTCAGAGCAAGATGGAAGAGGGACAAGGCAATGAAGACAATGGTATTTGAAAAATTACATGCTCTAGTATGAACAAAGAAGAGAGTTAAGGGAGCATGACCCTGTAATTAAGATATCAAAGTTTAAAATGACATGGACGTGTATTTGAATCCAGGTCCCAGCAACTATTTTTCCTAGGGCAGTGGTTCTCAATATGTGATCTGCACTTATTCCTCAGAGGTCCATGAGGTCTACATGTATAAAACTACAGTTTTATAATTATACTAAAACATCATTTGCCTTTCTCACATATTTACATTTTCAATGATGGTGCAAAAAGAATAGTGAATAAACTATCTGGTGGATTTGCATGAGTCGAAGCAGGGGCACCAAACACTATTAGTAATGACTACATTACTCATGAACAACAGTTAAAGAGTGTTAAGAAATTCAGTATGTCTCCATTGCAGCATTAATAATCATTATTTTAATAAAATCTCCATTTTTTAGTAAATGTCTTTGCTAAGTATTCTGTGTGACAAAATGGGAAGTGTGAATAAAGCACTTCTGCTCCATAGCAAAGTATGTCTCAAGGAAAGCACTTGTGTGATTACTGGAGTAGCAAACTGAGTAAACGTTTTTCCAACACAAAATGATGAGTGCCAGACAAACTGTAATTATTCAGACTTGGGGATATAGCAGACACTCTTTTAAAGCATAAAACTACTAACTGTCATTTAAAGGGAAAAATTGATAGTATTTCTTACCACTGATAAAGTTCAAGCTTTGAAATGAAAATTAGAATTTTAGATAACTTTTTTCTACCACCGTGAGCTTGGAAGATTCCCAGTACTCACAGAATTATTTTTTCTGAAAGAAATAAATGGTGATATCAATAATTGTGACTTTTTCGCCTAGTCTGTAATAAAGATATGTCAACATTTGGAAGATATCCATAATTGTAGGAGCAAATGTTTTCCAAGTGACCCATATTTGATGTTACAAAATCATGCATGAATAAAAGATGAATTTAAAATAGAGCTATACTTACAGGTTTTAATATAACAACATAAAATTTTCATTTATATGGTTTAAGATGTTACATTGGAACTAAACTTTAAGAAAGATCATATATAGAATTTTGGTGGACTCTCAATGAAAAATATCCATGGTTATCTGAAAAGCTATTGAAATAGTCCTTATACTTATCTATGTGAAGTAATATTTTCATAAATAAAGAAAAATTATAACAAATTTAATATATAATCAGATATGAGAATCTAGCTGTCTTCTGTTAAAACTGACACCAAAGGAATTTGCAAACCTATAAAACGTCATTTTCATTGCAGTTTCTTTTGTAAAATATAACTATTTTTCTTTAAAATATATCACATTAATTTGTAATGGGTTTGATAGTTGTTTTAAGGTCATCTTGTTATTGTCTAGTTATTTTGAGCTCATCTTTTCCATCCTTAGTGGTCTTACAAACCAATTGGCCAGTCATTACAATCACGTCCTTTGTCATACAGCCTTGGCAGAATCTCTCCTCCAAACTCTTTTTATCTACTGTGCACTGCACCCAGGCAGCTTGTACATGAAGCAAAACAATTGCACTGACTAGTTTCACTTTGAACTTTTATCAGGTACCTGTATGGACCTGACAAACATACTTTATTTACCTTTTTCATTTGCTGTTCTACTTTGCAAAGAAGTTTGCCACGCCTTCACCTTGCTCCCCAGATCCTCAGCTCCTCTTTCCTTATTCCCACTCTCACCTAATCTCGCTTCCTTAACTTAATCTTACTTAACTAGGAAAAGTGAACCAATTAAAAAATAACTTTCACAGATGTCCGTTTTCACATCTCCCTCCCTACAGAAAGTGTTCTGTACAGTCTGCCTTCTCTGAGTTCCTAGAATAGAACTGTGTTCCTACCAAAGGCAAAATCTCTCCACGGTGCACTAAATCTCTTTTTTCCTAAGAACATCATTCTAGTAATTTCTCCCTTTCTCTTATACATTATAGACTTTGCCTCTGTTGTCTTTTTCACATTGACATTGGAACAGACCCCTATTCTTTCAATCTGTATGTACAGTCCTCCCTGGTCTACCACCTGCCAGTGACGTCTCCATGTCTTTGCTCTCATCTGTAACAACAGCACGTCAGAAGAGTTTTCTGTTCCTGCATTCACCAATTCCTCCCAACCTCTTCACCTTTAAACTCTGTCCAGTAAAACTTAATACCCCAACACCCAACCAGAATTCCACAATGACTTTCACATTGTCAAACCCACATGTCAATGTTCATTTCTCCCATCACTAGGGGTATGAGCAACATTTGATCTAATCACTCACATTTTCTAATTCTCATCTCTCAACTTAATTTTGGGGGTGCCCTCATGACTGCCAATCAACTCCTAATCTTTACTCATATGGTATCTTCTTAACAAGGTCTGCCGTAAGGACCTATTAGAAATGTTAACCCCAAATCCCAATCCCCTTCCTTATGTTAATCTGTTATGATGCAAGGCAGGGTTTACGCTATTTTCATCAAGGATATCTGATTTCTCCAACACCATTTGTTGGAAAGACAGCTCTTGCACTACTGGATTGCAGTGGTATTTTTGTCATAAATCAGGCGGTAGTGCTTTTGTGGATCTGTTTTTGAACTTTCTCCTCATTTCCATTGTTCTATTTACCTTTTCTTGCTTGAACACCACTGTGACTTAGTTACTGTAGCTTTATGTTAAGACAAAATTAAATGCTATGATCTTCCAAACATTTTCTTCTTGAGCATTGCTTCTCTGGTATAGATATTTTTCATTGCAAATAAGCTTTAGATTCAGTTTATCAGTTACCATTTTACAAAATCTGAGAGAACTGACATTTTAATAATACTTGAACATACTATCTGATTCCACTTAATTAGATCTTCATTGAATTATCTGAGAAATGTTTTTTTTGTTTGTTTGTTTGTAGATTCCAGTGTAGAGGTCCAATGCATATTTTTTAGATTTATTCCTAAGTATTTAGTATTTGTAGTGTCACCATAAATAGTATTTCTTTAAATTTCATTTTCTATTTGTCTGCTGCTACTATCTAGAAATAGTTATTTTTCTATATTGATGTTTCATCTCTGTAGTGACCTTAACTACATTAATTCAAATTATTGCAGATCATTTTATGTTTTCTATATACACAGTTATGCCATATGTGAATGACAGATTTATACATTCTTTCTATATGTTAATTATATTCTTTTCTTCTACTTATATAAATTATGTTGAATAGAAATGGTAACAATAGAAATATCTGTCTTATTCCTGACCTCAGGGGAATAAGTTCAGCGTGTTTGGCATCTTACTGTTACACAGGATATTAACTGTATATATGTTTTTATGTGGGATTCCTTATCAGATTAAAATTTTACCAGATTTTTTGTTTGTTCAGTGGCATTTATTATGAATGGCAGTTTAGTTTTATCAAATATTTGTTTCTTTATTTATATGATCATAAGATTTCCTCCTTTTGTTCCATTAATGTAGTGACTTTTATTGATCGATTTTAATGTAATAGGAAAAACACTTGCATCGGGAGAATTAACTGAGAATTAACTCCTCTTGATCATGAGCTTCACTTCTGGCCTGTGGAGTTTTGTTTTGTTTTGGTTTTGGCTGGGGACGGGTTTGAACCCACCACCTCTGGTATATGAGGCTGGCGCCCTACTCCTTTGAGCCACAGGCACTGCCCTGGACTGTGGAGGTTTTAAACTCATCTTGCTACCCAATATTTTTCAAAACTTCGAGAGGCTAACTGGCTGTGTGTTAGTGACTGGCCCCCTCTCTCTAGCAGGATGTGTAGCAGGCCTTTTTCTCTTAAAAGTCTGTCAAACTCTGGAAGACTTCGTTTTACCTTTTGAATGCTTCGAATTCACCCCCATTCTCACCCTCATCTTCCCAGGCTACCCGAGGACTTAGCAAATATCCTGTGAGGAAAACGTCCAAGCATTTGGGGTTCCTCTAATTTACAGCCTATCACCTAAGCCTCGTGCAGCTTTACGTACCTTCAGTAGAGCCCTGTGCTTTGTTGAGCCTAATCCTCAGTATTCATCCAGATTTGACAAACAAATGCTTCTCGGGGAGAAGAAAGAACATCAGTGACCACTAGCTTACCTAAGAAGTTTCTTTTTCTAGAACTTGTATTGCTCCAGTTCTTATTTCCACACATCTTCAGTGTCTTTAAAAATATGATTTTTGTTCCCATGGAGGTCTTGACCTACCACCATTACTACTGCAGGAGTTCTCATCTGGGAAAACCCACTCTACTTCAATTTTCATGGCACTTACTCCCTTTTAACGTTCTGTACAATTGACTTTTAATTATTTTTATTGCATGTCTTTCTCCCCCCCACCCCTGCAACAACATAAGCTCCACAGGGATACTAATTTTTGCTTATTTTGTTCACTATTGAATGCCAATTCAAAAGGTTTTTTCCTAACAGAGTATATGTCTTCAACAAATATACATGGAATAAGTTAATAAATAAATGATAATGTTTACTGACGGACTACTTAATTATAATTAACCAAAGACCATTATATGCATGCATATTCATGAAATGCTTTTTACAGATTTTTAATGCATAGGAAGTGATTAGAAGAATGTCTAGGGCATGGTAACCACTTAATAAATTGTAAACTGTCTGAAAGGGCAAAATTGGAACTATTGGGAGAAAATGACAGGGCAAGAGTCTGTCTCATTAAAGTTCAATTACAGATGTGATGAGAGTTAGGGAGTGGAATAAGAGAGATAAGTTTCTAGTTCATAAGTAGAATGGAAGGAATATTTATAAAATATATACTGGAAGGCATTTATAAAATCTTTATCATTTGTAATGAAGAATGTGGACTAGAAATTTATGAATCACTGAATCTCATGGTATTTTTTCCTTTTCTTCCAGTTGCTTAATGGGTTATGTCAACAATAGCCTTTCCTTCTTTAACCTGAGTGAGCTGGGAATGGGGAAATCTGGTTACTGCAGGTACTTACTTACAGTTATTTTTTCAGCTTGCTTTCACCTCTCCATCCCCTTCCCTCTGCATGTTGATAATCCCATTTAAACTGTCAGTTGGCATTTTGGCAAAGCAAAATTATTTAGGGCCCTTCACCATCCTTTCACCTTCATTCTTTACTCTCTTTGTTTTTGGGGATTTCAGGTACCGAGACTACAGAGGGCCTCCTTGGAGTTCCAAACCCTATGAGTTTACCTTACAATACTGGCACATCCTCGCTGCTCGCTTGGCCTTCATTATTGTGTTTGAGGTTAGTCCCAAACTGAAAAGAAAATGTCTGTAGATAGCAGGGCTTTTCCTTTTAAAAGTCTGCAAGACACTAGAAGACTTCATGCTACCTTTTGGATGCTCCATGTTCACTCCCAGGCCCACCCCAATCTTCTCAGGCTACCCAAGGACTTAGCAAATATCCTTTTCCAACTGATGTATCAGTTGCCTCTTTGAAGTTCCTTGCTGACTTCCAAAAGAAGACATAGTAGGTTCCAGTGAAAGCTCAGATATGATGAGTCTGTTCTAAGAAGTGCAAAAAAAGCACAAGTTGAATAATATCAAGAGTGTATATTAGTGGGTATTTATACCAATAAATAAAGGTTTAAAAAAGCCCTACTGAACAATAATTAACTTGTATGTAGTAGCCAAGTTTTTTGTTGTTGTTGTTTGGTTTTGTTTCATTTGGTTTGGTTTTTTATTTTTATTAATTTTTATTTTTATTTTTGGGGGGGGAGATAAAGTTTATTTTTATGTTATGCTATTAATTAGCAAAACTCTCCTATTTAATGAATTCACCAAGTGACTGAATGTGGCCATACATACTTCTTTTTTTAAAATTGTTTGGAATTCATTGAGGGTATAAAAAATTAAGTTAGAGTGGTGCCTGTGACATAAAGGGGTAGGGTGCTGGCCTCATATGCTGGAAGTGGTGGGTTCAAACCCAGCCCCAGCCAAAAAAAAAAATTAAGTTACACTGATTGCGATTTTGTTAGGTAAAGTCCTTGTAATTGTGTCCCACCTATGGTTTGTTTTTTAAGAAAAGAATGGTTTATCATCACATGATAAAAGAATCCAAACCTATTCACCAGGATGGAAAAACGAATATTCTGAATCAACTCTTAATTACAATTGATCACATAGGTATTTGTACAAGGGACATTGGATGATCCAATACATCATGGCTAAAACACTTTTATTAACAAATGCATAAATTATGACTATCAGAGTTAGGCAATAATATTAGATTATGATCCTGTGAAGAACTCTGGGGAAGCCATGTTATTTTTACCTTATTTAGCATATGATCAGTTTGATACAGTGAAAAATTTAACACCAGAATTAGTGATCATTTACTCTCTAAGGTACCATTAGGGTAGACAAAAAACTTTAAAAACATATATTTCTTATTCAAAATTATAAAGAGAAAGATATAGCCACACTTTCTTTAAAAAGTCTTTTTAAAGGCAAATATATCTCTTAATTGATTTCTAAAAAGTACTTCAAATTTTGTACTGTAATGTCCTTTATCTGTAAAATAAAATGCTTTCTCTAAGAGTCTGACTCAGTACTGAAATTCTATTACTTAATGACTCTTTGAGCCTATAAAAGTATGTCCTAAGGAAGTGAGACTTTCTAGTGTGAGAGTTTAACATGTACCCTTGCATCGTGCACAGTAAATATCTTGACACAACAAATAGTAAGTGAGGTGAAAGTTATGTTAACTAGTTTTGATGTAAGCATTCCATATTGTATATAAAATCAGCACATTGTACCCCATAAATCCATTAATGTACACAGTTATGATTTAATAAAATAAATAAATAAATAAATAAATAGCATAAGAGTTTAAGACATACTTCCAATCCAGTGATTCAAAAAAAAGTCTTTTTGATTTTCTAAAAATATATGCTGTTTGCTTCCCCTCACCTTCTTTTGGAATTCAAATGAGCAAAGTTAATAAAATGCCTGAATTCAGAGAAACCCATCATCGTGGGTCTAAATGGTTCTCTCTCTATTTTTTCTTCTTCATTCCCCACTACTAATTTCATTACCCACCCACTCCCTTTTCTTCGGTGCAAATTCTTCCCCATGTTTATTTTCATATTTGTTTATAAAAATATATCTAGTATTATTAATAGCGTTCTTTTTCAAAATATCTTCAATGATATTATGTAATAAAACTATGTGAGAAAATAGGACCTTCTTTACTGTGCTGTACTTACTATACAACGCAATCTCTTGGGACACATATAACAAGCTCAGCTCAAAGGACCCTGAATTTTTCTTTTCCACATAGACTACTGTCTACTAAAAGTCCTTTAGGTAAATCTGTTCTTTTTCACAGATCATGCCAACTCTAGCTTTATCAGTGTAATACTTGTTTTTTCCTAAAAAATATCAACATCTACCCTTCTGCACAGGAAAAATAAAAGATTCATTTATCATACTAAGAGGTAATATTTAAGCCGTGCTTACACTATGGAAGCATGTCTCTAAGCCTTTTACATATATTTATTTATTTAATTCTCATATCAACCTTTGAGATATCCTACTATTCATTTTAGGGATAAGACATAGGATATAGGTTTGCCTAACGCTTCACCGCTAATGAGTAATAGTAAGATTCAGACGCCAGCAGGTTTATTCAACATCTGTACTTTTAACTATAGCCATATTGCCTTCTGAGTTTTATTTCTGATTATTTTCGATATAATACTGTTGTCAGTTTATTTTTTAAAGTCTAAGCAACATGTTTTTATCAAAGGATAATCATGTGACAGAGGTAAAATAAGTAAAGCATTTATCATGATGTATGAACTTAATAGAGTAGAAATGTTGAAAACTGTGTGTGCAAGAGGTTAAGTCTAATCCCACCATAAGAGGTAGACTACATTCTAGATAGTTTATAGAGTATGATCTTTCCCATTTATACGTAACAATACATGTCATAATAATATTGGGTAATATGTCAGATTTTCATAGATATAAACACAGGACTCATTCTGTGTGTATAAAGTGGTATCAACACATGGCAGCAAAAAGAGAAAATAATTCTTTGTTTCATCCTGACATGTGAAAAAAGACACCAGTAGTATCACCAGCATAATTTTATTAATATTCTAGATGGTATACACTGATCTGAAGCTTGATTTAAAACAAAGGCAACATTGTCAGGCTTTTACTGTTTTATAATTAACATTCCAGAAAATTGTAATTTTCACTCTTAAATTTCCAGCACCTTGTTTTTGGGATTAAGTCATTCATCGCATACCTGATTCCAGATGTACCAAAGGGTCTCTATGACCGAATACGACGGGAGAAGTACTTAGTCCAAGAGATGATGTATGAGGCCGAACTGGAACATTTGCAACAACAACGGAGAAAAAGTGGTCAGCCTGTTCACCATGAATGGCCTTAGTTGATGCCTCTGACCCAGGAGAGGTGGTACTGTTAGAGGAAAGAAATTATGGCAACTTTAATTCTAGGCAGGATCTGGGAGGAAGGCATACTTGGCAAACCGTGTATATAATACGCTATTTGGAAATGTATCACAGCCATCTCTGAGATTTGGAATATCCAACCTTACAAAGGGGTTAGATTGACATTTGCAGGAAGCTAGGATCTAATTCTCATACCCAGTCTCAGGGAGTTGTACGTTTGGAAACATCTGCCTTCCATCAGCTACAGTGTAATAGGATGGATGATGAGAAAGTTCCTAAAAGCAGATTTCCATGTAAATGTTCACAGGCCAAACATGACTTCCAGTACGATGTGGTCTTCACTCACATATTAATCTTCTTTGGAAACTTTGAGTTGAGATGTCTATGAGAAATTATGTAAATCAATTATTGCCTTTCTGCCAGAAGCCCATGTCCCTTAAGTTTACAGGTTGGTAGGAATTACCCTTATCTCTTGCTGAAATTATGGAACTGTGCCTCCAGGGAATTAATGCTGCTTTACACTGACTATGCAGTTGAAGAGTTGCACATCACCTTTAGTAGTCAAACCAAAAATCTAATATCCCCCAAAGAATACCATTCATTAAAATAATATTCTATTGCATTGGCTGTACTCAAGTCTGTTTTATCCCCAGTGATGGTTGCACTGAACGTTTTTTGTTTTTTTTTTTTTTTTGTTTGTTTTTTTTACTGAATGCCAGTAAAGCCACATGCTTACAAACTATGAATGGTGATTCTTACATCATTTAAAACACAACCAATCCATACTTTGCTGTGGAAGGCTGTTTTATAGTATCTTTAATGTTTCCCTCACTGATTTATTATAACTCTTACAGAATATTAACTTGAAATTCTGTAAATATGTTGGTTTCCCCTGTATTTTTGCACCTTGACAGTGTGTAGTGCAAGTTATAGTTCATGCAGCTCCGAGACCACTCACACACTATGCTATTGTCGTATGTTTATTCGGGAAAATTGAAGCCAGATGCTCTGGAATACTTATGCTTTTTTAAACCATATGCATTCTTACTCATAAGCTAATGAAAATAATGCATGGATATAAATCTATATTATTTGTAAAAAAGAGAAACACCCATTTATTTTGTGTTTTACTTTTCTTTTTCATCACTGAAAGGAGTATTCTGTTATCATCATTGCTTTCATAGATTGGTTTCGTTTATTTCTGAAAACTCTCTAAAGTCAAATTAATTGTGAAGGGCATCATTTTGCTTTGTTGTGGAATTCCTGTTTCAGTGTCAACCCTGTATCTGTATGACTGTTCACAGACGGATATGGTGGGAATGATGAGGTATTCAACTAAAGAAAGTCCAGAGGAGCTGTAACATCCTGTGGGATGGCATGAGTGAAAAAGAATGTTGATGTAGGAAATTGTATGATAGAAATCAAAGCACTTTTCCTTGCAAAACACGGAAATCCCAATTTGCCTCCCCAGAGAATGGGGGGGGATCACACATGTCCGCACACAATTATATATACACGTATGATTATTATGATTGTTATTATTCATCCAATTACCTTTTGTGCAACTAAGCAAGGCACAGTTGTTTCCAAAATTTAAGAGACCAAATTAAACACAATGGAAATAAATCTACTGTGATACGTGCTAGTGTTTCTCTGATAAGAAAATGATAAAATTTCTCTTAACTAAAAAACTATTTTTGTTTAATTCTAACACTTGAAATGTTCTGTTGACTTTTCCTCCTTACCCTCTAGGGAAAAGCTTATAGATTATAGTAGTTGTTTCATTGTTTTTGTCAAAAATTATTCACTTTCTTATTTTTCCTCTGATTCTTAGCAAGGGGAAGGGCTTCAGACTCTACTCTTCCTTTGCAGGCCTCACCACGGGAGCCTCTAACCTTCAGATTCCAGAGAGGTTGTCTTTCTGTCCCCTGCTGATTTAGGGCAGTGAATTCCACTAAGCACGCAAAGGGGTTGTAAACTCCTCCACTTTTACAGCATCTGCGTTTCTTTTCTTTGTTAGGTAAATGTATACACATGCCAAAATAGAAATCATGCCTAAGGATGACAAAAACAAACATCTTTTCCAAATTAGGAACATAAGACAGAGACATTTGTCTTACAGGAGTGCAAAGAATAATGATAGCTGTGTCCTTAATGATTATTTTCCAAAGTTTTTATTTAGCCCTATCAAGGTTTAAAATCACATTGATTGGCTAGAGAGAAAAGTATGAAAAGAGAAGCTTGTTTTCATTAAAAAATGGTAATACAATAGTTTAGACGATGCCTTCTTCGACCTTTTTGAAACAAGTAAAAAACAGAAAAACAAACTATCATCTGAAATGTTTCCCTTGCGACACCAGGCAGTAGAATCCAGCTATGCCTTCATCATTGTTGACGTGTACAATCCTAGCAGGGCCTTGCAGTAGGTCAGTTTTAGGTCATTCTGCTTCAGTTGGGAGAAATGTTTTATATCATGGTTTTTATATGAATACAAATGATTTCTCAAAGATTTATAGCACACACGATTCTCAGGAATTCTGTATTACATGAATGCTGCTTATCTATTTTCATATTCTAACTTGTCTACTCAAGCAAAGATGTACGCAATCAATCTGTATATGCATGCGATCTGCCTTGACAAGTTGTTCCGAGACGAAAAGCTTACACAGTGCAATGTATGGAAAATCACACTAGATCATCGCTGAAATAGTTTTTAACTGTCTGAGTCTGTGCACGCACTTCTAAGATAAAATGCTGCTGAGTGACTGCATGATGAGATACGACTTCTGAATGCTGCACATTCTTTCAAAATGAGTCTTGGCACGATTTATTGTATAATGGAATGAATAGGAAACTTTTTCACTCAATAAATTATCATTTGATATGGTATTTTTCTTATCATTTGCATGTTAAACTTAATTCTGCTTGTTTCATGAATATTACATTGGGATTTGCTGACTGTGTATGGGGAGGGAAGGAATTAGTCACTCTTCTGCTCTAGGAGGTAATAGTTTATTATTGCAGGCCCCTTACCCCACCCTTAAAGAGTTTTGACTGTTTATCATCTATAATAATAATAATATCATCTCCAAGTCATTTGCACATTCAAGAGCAGAAAGGATACCTCCCTGATCCTAATAATGCTTTGTGCTAGACACAGATGAGAGAGAAAGCTGGACTGTTTCTTCTGAGGGTAATAATGCTTACTCCACAAAGAAGCACTTTCTTTTTTTCACATTTCTGCTGGCTGCAGCAATTGCCATCAAAATCTCCTTGGGACAGGAATTTTAGCACCAATGCCAGCACATCCCAAGGAAGGGAGGAGCCTCAGGCACACCACAGCCAACTGTTAGCAAGAGGCTACCAACTCGCCCATTTGCCTGCCTGCCTGCCTGCCTGCCTGCCTGCCTGCCTTCCTTCCTTCCTTCCTTCCTTCCTTCCTTCCTTCCTTCCTACCTTCCTTCCTTCCTTCCCTCCATCCCTGCCTCCCTCCCTGCTCTGTAAGCTTTCTTACTCTATGTCTACCTATCTCTCCTTCCCTCCCTCTTCCCTTTTCTTTTCTTTCTACCTTGATGATCTAAGTGGTTACCTACAGGGTTGCTTAATCAGCCATCTCCAACCTCTTTGGCACCAGAGACCCATTTCACGGAGGACAATTGTTCCATGGCAGATGGAGGAGGAATGGGATCTGACAGGAAACATAGCTCAGGCGGTGATGCCAGTGATGAGAAAGGGAGGAATGGCTGTAAATACAGATGAAGCTTCACATCCTTGCCCCACTGCCACTCACTTCCTGCAGTTCCTACAGACCATGGACCCACACTGGTCCACAGCCCCAGAGTTGGGGGTCCCAGGCTTAACTGATATGGCTAGATTGACCAGCCTTGTCTATTGGAGGAAAGTAAACATTGTCCAGGTGTATATGAGTGTTAGTACACATAAACAAAGCCTCACACAGTGGTCATACCTTCTGTGTAACAATCAGTGAGCACTTAGTATCTGTCAGATACACCTTACTCAGTCCTACCATGGTGATCAAATATTTCCGCTTAAATTTCCCCCAAATCATGGTATAGTGTTTATCCTCAGAGAATTGGTTAACAGCTAGTCTCACTACTGGTATTCTTAATAGCTCAGAAGAGAATCTTTTAGGAACAGCCTGAAGAAATCAGAGTCTATGGAAAGGCAAGAATTTCCCTATTGATATTTCTATTCAAAATGAAATATGGCAGCAAAATCTAGGCCAAAGGAAAGATTAATTGAGCTTTAGCTTCAATCATTTGTGTGTGTGTGTGTGTGAACATGAAACAAAGTTTATTGAGGAAAAGAAAGGTGGGCTTACAGAATAAGAAAGCTTACAAAACAGGACACATTCATCATAGACAGCAAACAGGCCTCCATTGATTGCCAGGGCAAGTAGGCAAAGAGGCCTGGCTTGAATGATTGATCAGCCCAGGTTCCTCCTAACTAGGACTGATGTCTTTTAGTGGCGATGAATTACCTTCCACTGAACTTGCCATCCAGCTTAATCTGAAAAACACACCATATTTGCTGGCTTGTTTCTGGACAGCACAGCATTCTCTCCTGCATCCTAGTCACATCCACATTAAGGCATCTTTATCAGGAGTGAAAATGAAAGTATATGGCAAAGAAGATTCTCATGAGACCATATTCAATTTCTGGTACCATCAAAGTCTGCCCTCAATGAGAAGAAGCCTATAAATCCAATCTTACTGCCTTATGACTTGACCAGTATGTGCTTCTCTGTACAATTCTCTTTAAAGCGACCACACTTAGCTGCCCTGAGGTGGGAATCTTCCTTATACTAAACAGCTGTATGGATACCACTTTCAGTCTTTTCCTAAGAAAGCAGAGGGTAAGATTTTCAAGCACAGATGTATATTGACTTTCTCAGAATACTTTCCCATCTTAATTCATTCTTTATGGAAAAAAGCATTGCCTCTGTTCTCTTTTTTAGAAAGCAAAACTTTCTAAATTATTAATTCAAAAATAAATTCTTATGAGATCTATTTAGATACCCCCCCCCAAAAAAAAAAAGAACAGTTGCCATGTTGGTGTAGTACCCTGGGGGTACACAAGCTGCCTGAGTACTATTACAATCATAGTACATGCAATTCAACTTTGCCAGTAAATTCTTTAAGTCAAATTTAATTTCTTCTTTCTTCTTCTTCTCCTTCTTCTCAGAGTTTCACTCTGTCACCCTCTGAAGAGTGCTATAGTGTCACAGCTCACAGAAACGTGAAATTCTTAGACTCACGTGATTTTCTTGCCCCAGCCTCCTGAGTAGCTGGGACAAGTGCCCAAGCTGCCACAGTGCCCAACTATTTTTAGAGATGGGTCTCATTCTTGCTTAGGCTGGTCTCAAACTCAGGCGAGCCACCAGCACCGGGCCTTGAACATGTTTGCCAGCAAGTAGTATCAATGGAATTTTCCCAGTGATTTTTACCCCATACATTTTTTTTTTTTTTATTTCCTTCTTCAATGAGAAAAGAGATTGAGGGGGTAGAAAAATCTGATGTCAAAGATAATTTTAGAAACAATGTTTGGAAGATGGTGGAGACAATTTGTAGAGACCTTTCTACCTAAGCAGAATGTCTATCTGCATTGCAGAACCCGCTGTTGTTCCCGCTGGGAATTATCCTGCCTGCTCGCTGAATAAAAAACGAACTGCTGGTTTCAGTTTAGGTCACCCTTAACCCTCAGAAAAAATGAAGGGTTTTTTCTCCCTTTATTTAAATCTATTTTAAGATTTATAAAGCTAGATCTGGTAAGCTTTGATTTAGGTAACAACTCTGGCCAAACAATAATTTTCAGTGTTGAAACTGAATATGTGCTTAAAAGGAAGCACAATTCTGTCTTCTTAGGGTTTGTGTCCATTGGCCTCTATGTTATGTTTTTCCAGGTAAGAAAGAACTATTATAATCCTGTAATGGAAAAAAGGATTTGTGGACGACCAAAGAAAATAGAGTGGATTTCTCCAATCATTTGCTTCTCCATGGAAGAAATTGGGTTGCCACCATAGATTTAGACAGATGATTATAAATATTGATTTTATTTTTCTTGTTAGTGTTTATGGTTCCCTACAAATCTTTTTTTTTAAATGCTGTTTATTGAGTATTGTTAATCATTAAACATTCCTTCCAATGTCTCAGGACATTTTACCCAGTGTAGGTCTCTTGATTTCCTTCTGTAAGTGAGAAAAAAGGCTATTAAAATAGGCTGAGTCAAGTTTTATGAAAAGTGTCCCGTACGTCAGCATTATTAAAGGTAGTGGACAATAAAGATACATAAACTTTTGTAATATACAGGGTGACCATAAGGTTCATGTCCAGTTTTAAACTGCACACTATTTTAAATTGCACATGCACTTTACGGCCACCCTGTGTATCCCAAATCAGTTAATAACATTGCCTGATGGTCTACAAATCCAGCATAACTATATTACACTGCCATTAAAAAAAAAAAAAAAAGCAATTTAGAGATTTCCAATTCATTTCCATACACGGCAATTACATTAGGACAGTCAACTACAAGAAATTACTTTTAAGCGTGGTGCCTGTGGCTCAAAGGAGTAGGGTGCCAGTCCCATATACCAGAGGTGGTGGGTTCAAACCCAGACCTGGCTAAAAACAAAAAAAAACTTCAAAAAAAAAAATTACTTTTAGCTTCTAAAATGTGTCAAAAGTAGATTCTTTAATTGAAAGTAGATGTTCTAAGGACCTATGTACACACTTGCTTGTATATCTTAAGACAAAGATGAAGTTTTTCTGAAAATTCCTGAGGACAGATAGATTAAGATCCACAAAAGATATCACCATTATACATAGCATATTATTTTTCTTTATTTATAGTAACTTATTTTATTAAGTTATAAAATTATTTACATTTTTACTTCTGTGTGTCTGTGTGTGTGTGTGTGTGTGTGTGTGTGTGTGTGTGTGTGTAGCACTGGATAGACAGAACATTACAGGCACTATTTGACATACTGCTTGAAAGGAAGTAAGGTTATTATATAACAGAAAACCTTAATTTGACATATGGTTACTTGGTTATCTGGTAAACTTGCCTTAATCTATCAAGTTTAGATAAAAGATTTTAGGGTAGATGATTATCTTCCATCCCACTTTGAACCTTGTGGAGAATATTCACATTGATCATTCCAATGTACTGCAATCAGAACTTATTTTTCAAAGAAGCAAAATAATAATATATCTTAATTATAATCTATACTCATTTGCAGGCATTTTCCCTAACATTAATTAGTTATATAAACACAATGTTAAATTTAAATGTATTACAGGGTACTAAAATTATAAAGCTGCACAAAATTTTGGAAATATAAAAACTTCATATTAAATTTCCTACTGATAGAAATGTCATTCTCAATGAACATTTTCTTTCATAATGTAGGATTATTTTTCTGATTTGTGTTAAGGGCCTGACATTTAAGTCAAACATTAATAAGCTTGGCTTTGTCATCTGAAGTTGGCTATTTCAAACACTAGAATGCAGTATTGGAAAAATTACTTATGAGTGTTTATTATTCCTATAGGTGTTTGCAAATCACATTGATTTGATCAAGTGGTTGGAACAGGAGAAGAAATTATAGTATTAACTCTTTGCAAGAATTATAAATTAAAAATAACCCATTAGGTGATTTACTAACAATGATGAATTATACTTGATATAGTTTTGCACCATTATAATTTACACTGTTGACACTATCCATTGAAATTTATTTGTTTGGAAATAGGGCATACCACAAGGTTATTAATGCTGGATAAAAGTAGTTAACTTGAGTAAACCTAGCTAATTTGCAATATGAAATTAAGTGTATGAGACTTTTAAATATACAAATACACACTGGGCAGCACCTGTGGCTCAAGGAGTAGGGCACTGGCCCCATATACTGGGGGTGGTAGGTTCAAACCTGGCCCCAGCCAAAAACTGCAATATATATATATATATATATATATATATATATATATATATATACACACACACACACACATATACAGTTATAATTTATATAACTTTTAAACAATTTATTTCTAAGGGAATAATTATAGGAAGACACCCCTATTTTTTCTATTTATCCTCTTTGTAAAATTGTTTGATTAAGATTACATTACAATAAATATATTTCAATAATATTCTCTTTAAATACTGTTTGAAAGCCACATGATCAGCAATTTTTTCTTTTGTTTCTCTTTAAAATGAAATGGTAAAATCCCATAAAGTCACTAAATAGTAAAATTAATATTTAGCAATATTACTTAAATTAAACAAAGGAAAAAGCCTCCCCTTCTGTTGCTGTTTAGAGAATCATAGTTGCTTTTAAACATGCATTGAATCATAAAGTAGGTTCAAATGCTGTTTACCAAGGTTTGCATGTAATACTTAGTAAATTATAAATCTGAATATTGCATTTTCAGTAAGAAACTTATTTGTCATTATAACAGTAGTTTTCACTTTTTTTCAAAAGTTAAAAACCTTTAAAAATGTATTCTTTGAAAAATCATATTTTACTTAAACTTTGACATTAAAAAGCTACTGTTTGGAAAGTCAAGGCATGATTTTTAATTTACACTTATGTCTATCTTATTATCTCTAATTTTCAAAGTATTTCAGCAATACTTGTTCTAAGCTAATGTCTTAGAAATTCTGAAGAGAAATAGTGAAACAATTCAAATTAAAGTGAACCTAATTTTCTTCATATAGTGCAAAGTAAGTATTAGATGTTGTACGCAGACCAGTCACTTTATGATTTACCTCTGTTAATCCTCACAAGAACCCGATTAAATAGGGAAATGTTTTATTCCTTTTAATTGGTAAATAGAGGTTTAAAAAGTCATGATCCAAATTACCTAGATTTGTGTCAGAACTTACGTTTGGACCTACATCATTTAACTCCAATCCCTCACCTCAGCCAATAGCTGTTGTGTTTTGTTCTTCAAATGGTGACAACCAGAATGTCATCAAAATAAATTCATTCAAATTGAGTGAAAGAGGCATTGAGATCATTCTGTTCCACTTTTCCAATATCTGTGATAGTGTATTAAAGTACAGGGGCCGGCATCAAATTTGGCATATTTTAAGTCAGTCTAGGAAGTCGTCATTCATAGTTTTATCTCAATAAACAGCTACAAGTTCAACCCACTTTTATACTGCACCAGTGACCTTGACACACTGTGAGCTGCCGTTCCTAGGGAAGTGTGAGGGTGGTGGAGAAATGCTGTCACAAAGAGGTGACTCTATCAGTGGTGCATGTCACAGCTCCCTCTGCTTCCCCACACCACAGACCTGGTTTTGATACACTGTCGCAAATTGCTTCCCTCTGGATTCCCCTCTGCTCTTTCCCTGAAGCCTGGGATATTTTCATGCCTGTTCAATTAAGAAAAATGGAAGGCATCTCTGTACTGACCTCTAAAATCTCTGGAAATATCACCTCCTAATGTTGTACACTTTGTTACACTTGAGAAAGGGAAGGCAAAGCTGTTTTTTGTTTGTTTACTTTTTTGACGTTCATAACTCCATTTATTTAGATATTTCATTGCTCAGGTCTTTTTTTTTTATTATTAACTTATAGCTGTGTACATTAATGCCATCATGGGGCACCATACACTGGTTTTATAGACAGTTTGACACATTTTCATCACACTGGTTAACATAGCCTTCCTGGCATTTTCTTAGTTATTGTGTTAAGACATTTATATTCTACATTTACTAAGTTTCACATGTACCCTTGTGAGATGCACCGTAGGTGTAATCCCACCAATCATCCTCCCTCAATCAAAACTACTTTGAGATATCATCTAACTCCAGTAAGATTAGCCCATATCACAAAATCCCAAGACCAGAGATGTTGGCATGCATGTGGAGAAAAGGGAACATTTCTACACTGCTGGTGGGAATGCAAATTAATACATTCCTTTTGGAAAGATGTTTGGAGAACACTTAGAGATCTAAAAATAGACCTACTATTCAATCCTATATTTCCTCTACTTGCTATATACCCAGAAGATCAAAAATCACATTATAACAAAGATCTTTGTACCAGAGTGTTTATTGCAGCCCAATTCATAATTGCTAAGTCATGGAAGGAATTGTTCTTAAATGTATAATTGATCACCCCTTTGTGCGTTTTTAGAGACAGGAGAATAATCCAGTGCTTCCAAAAGAAGGATCAGTTTCACAGTTTCTAAAAACAGTAGCAATACTATTTACTTTGCTGGGCTTGTTAAAAGAACTGAGAAAATGAAAAACCTATTACTGTCTGAAAATAAACATTAGCTTTTGACTTTAAAAAACAGTAATAAAAACTTTCCTGACCACTAGCAGATGCCTCAGAACGACCATTAGAGATGTACCCCTCTCATTTAACACTCTGCTTTTGCTTGCTGTCCCCACCTGTCTTTCTTCCTTCTGTCTTCAAACATACACGAATCCTACCAACATTAAACAAATTTCTAGATACTGGTGTTCATCTAGCTTCAGTTCTCTTTGCTTCCAAACACTGCCTTATTAAATTGAATGCTTTTCTAGGGTGTCCAACCTTTTCCTCTGCCACACATTGGGAGAAGAATTATTTTGGGCCACACATTAAATACACAAAAACTAACAAAAACTGATGATAAAAAAGTCTATAAACAATCTTCATGATAATTTACAACAATCTGATGAGCAAAGACATAATCCCATAATCCACATGCAGCCCATGGGTCCAGGATGGAAACTCTGCAAGTTATGGCCCTTCTTTCATTCTATTCTTTTTCTGACACCTCAAACCCCTGGAGTGGGTCTAAATCACTTCTCTATGAAACAGCTTCTCAGAAGCACCATAGGACACCATGCAGCCATGCCTTGGCTCAGTTTTTGTTTTCTTTTAATTCCTTACATGCTCTATCTTTAATTCTATCCTCTTTCCTTGTTACTTCTTTGACCATTCATCTTCTTCCACTTTTTGGTTCAATCCTCCCATTCTCACTTTCACTTTCCTTGAGGTCCAGCAGTCTCCTCTTCATTCTGCCTATTCTACTCTGGAAATTGTATTCACTCTAAGGCTCCAACTGATTCCATGTACTGTATTATAATAGGGCTTGGATACTCACTTCGTTATCTTACTAAGTTGCAACTCTAACCTAGCTGCTAGACCTCTCTGCACCCTAGTTTTCTCATCTGTAAGAGAGTTATTGCAGAGATTAAATGAGATAACACATCTAAAATGCTTAGAATAGCCTTTCTTCACCTTGAATAACTCCTCCAATTAAATCCTTACCCATTCATCACAAATAATTGTCCATGGTATTTCTCTTTCCCCCAGCAAATAAAAAATACTCATTCAATGCCTGATATTATTTTTATTATGATTACTCAATATTTATCTTGTAGAATTAACTTGTATATTCTTTTATGCACATAGTAACTCACCATGACTTATAGATTCTTTCTAGGAAATGTTTCTTACATCTCTTCACCCTTTTCCATTTTTTATTGCTACCATTTCCATCAGGCTTTCATTATTTCATAACAAATCTACATTCAACATCTAGCAATGTCATCTTTTTCTAGTCTTCTTCTCATTCATCTACTCTGCCAGACTAATTGCTCTAAAACTCTACAGTTTCTCATTACCTGCCTGCAGCGGAAAAAAAAAAAAGTAATAACACCAACACTCTCCATCATCTGATAGCAAATTACTTTTCTCCTCTCATCTCCCACTGTGGCCCACAATATCCTCAACTTCAGCCCTAGTGGTTTATTTATTGGTCTTCAAATCAACTTTGTGTTCGCATTTTAAAGTCATTGTTAACAAGGTTTTCTGCTCCATGTTCCCCTCTACCTATCTATTCTTTTAAAATTCTGATTCCCCGAGGTTCCTCAGATTTTTCTGGGTTCTACTTGTCTGTACCTTGTCTGAATCCATAGACATATCTATAATTTCTGGTTGGTCATGAATCATACATTGCTTTGGAGCATGTCTAACATTGCTTTCTTATAAGGAGGCAATAGGCACAGTCAGCTTTGAACCAAAGATTAGATCTGAATCTGGCTCCTGCCTCCTACTAGCTGAATGATCTTGAGCAAGCCATGTAACTTGTCTGTCTCTTGTTTCCTTTGCTTTAAAATGGGGCTAATATTGCTTACTTTACAATGATATCGAAAGATTAAATATGGTGGCATCTAAGTGTATCATTTGTCAAGAAAGTAAAAATGCTACCAACAGATGGGAAAAATATTCACAAATCATATATTTGATTGGGACTAGTGTCCAGAATATATAATGAGCCTCATAACTCAACAATAAAAACACAAACACAATTTTAAAATGAGCAAAGGATTTGAGTAAACATTTTATCAAAGAAGATATACAAATGGCCAATTAGCATATAAAAAGATAGTGAACATTACTAGTCATTAGGGAAATGAAAATCAAAACCTCAATGAATGAGATGCTACTTCATACCCTCTAGGATAGGTCTAATTTTTAAAAGAAAAAGAAGAACAAGTGTTTCTGAGGATAAGAAGAAACTAGAGCTTTTATACATTGCTGGTGGAAATATAAAATGATAAAGCCACTGTGGAAAACAATCAGGTCTCAAAAACTTAAGCATGGAGTTACCAATGTCTGATAATTCCATTCCTGACTATATAAGCAAAAGAAATAAACATATGTGTTCACACAAACACTTGTGCATGAATGTTCATTGAAGTATTATTTATAATTATTATAATTATATATATAATACTATATAACAATATATTATTTATAATAGCCAAAAATGGAAACAACACAGATGTCCATCAACTGATAAATGCATAACCAAATGTGGTAGATTCATGCAACAGAATATTATTCAGCCAAGAAAATGAACAAAGCGTTATGCTAATGTGTGCTACAATATGGATGAACCTTGAGGACATCAGGCTAAGTGAAATAAGCCAGTCACAAAAGGATCAATGCTATGTGATTCCACGCATAGAAGGTACCTAGAGTAGTCAGAATCATAGAGCCAGAAAGTAGAAAAGTGGTTGCAGGGGTTGGGGGAAGGGAGGAATGGGGAGTGACTGCTAACAGGTACAGAGTCTCTTTTGGGGATCATGAAATGTTCTGGAATTATGTAGTAGTAATAGTTGTGCAACCAAGTGAATATACTAAAAACTATTGAATTGTACTTTTTAAATGGTGAATTTTATGACATATGAATTATATCTCAAAAAATTTTTAAAAGAAGGGGGACAAGTATGTCAGATAGTGCCTGGTTAGTAGACATTGAGCCATTTGCTAAGTTCCCCTTGACCCCATTAAAAACCGTGAAGCTGGGATTCATAATCAAGTCATTCAGATACAAAGATGGTGCTTCTGACAGGCCCCTCTAATCTTGCCTCTCTCAAGTTGAAGCAGAAGCTACTGGAAAACAGGAACAGTGAAACAAACCTTTTGATGGTTCGGCAATTTTCACTAAGCTTTGTTCAGTCATGATGATCAGCTGAGGATGATTAAAGAAAAAAGTTAATCATATCCTTTATTCAACTAAATACATCTATTGAGACTGTACTAATAAATCCAGCCAAAGAAATAAAAGACTATACACAGATAACTTGGAAAAGAAAGTGAAAGAAGCAGGAATGACATGGAGAATATTAACACTGCTTTTGCCTAAACAAAACATTGCAAACATTGTTTTTGCCAGAGAGATTATGAAAGGAGTTAATAAAATCAAAGTGGAGGGAAAATTGATTTGACAAATAACTCTTCAGCTGGAGACTGTGTATTAAAGCAAGGATTAAAGAGAAATGGCAAATATTTCTGAAATGCCAACCCTGATATAATAAAGCAGATACAGTTTCCCAACCTTCCTCTGCCACTTTCTCAGTCAAGTAACATTGGCCCTGTTATTTCATTTCTCTAATCATACTTTTCCTCTTGTGTAAAATACAAATAATAAAAAAGAATTCATAAATTTAGTATTGATTACATATAAAGGGCAGAAGACAGGCCCAGTAAATGGTAGCTCTGGTTATTGATTATTAGGCCAGGAATGATGATACCCAACATTTGAGGGGTCAAGTAACAATGCCTGCATTTGGGGGTGAGAACAAAGTTTTACAATGTCAAGCACAGACCTATGAATACAGAGAGATTTTCTCTTCAATTCTCTATTGTTCAGTACTTTTTTTTTAATTTTAAAAGTCCACAAAGCAGCATCTTTGTTTAATTTTGTTGGAAAAAAATACATATATAGAAAAATGATATTTTTTTGAAATGGTAAACTAAGCTAACCCAGCATATCATTCCTTCTCACCTCAAGCAATTAGAAATAAAATTAGAAATAAAATTTCTCTCTCATGAAGATTCCAGGCCAAGACAGTATTAGAAAGCACTTTTAACAAATGTTCAAAGAACATTTATTTTTTATTTTTTTTATTTTTTTAGTTCAAGAGCACTTTTTTTTTTTTTTTTTTTGATTAAATCATAGCTATGTACAATGGTATGATCATGGGGCATCATACATTAGTTTCACAGACCGGTTGACACGTTTATATCACACTGGTTAACATAGCCTTGCTGGCAATTTCACAGTCATTGTGTTGAGACATTTACATTCTACATTTACTAAGTTTCACATATAACATTGTAAGATGCACCACAAGTGTATTCTCACCAATCCCCCTCCTTCCACCCCCCTCCCTCCCCTCCCTTTCCCCCTTCCCCCTATTCCTAGGTTGCAGATGGGTTACAGCATTCATGTATTTTGAAACCCTAAATTAGTTTCATAGTAGGGGTGAGTACATTGGATACTTTTTCTTCCATTCTAGGGATACTTTACTAAGAAGTATATGTTCCAGCTCCATCCATGTAAAGGAAGACTTTGATGAGAAGCCATCTCTGGGGAGAT
>CAUYPK010091340.1:0-39746 GCA_963574355.1 Loris lydekkerianus
GGAGGAGGGACGTTTTGGTGAAGGGAGGGAAATGAGTGGGGCCACATCTACGGTCCATCTTAGAATGGGTACAGGCAAAACTTACTAAATGCAGAAAACAAATGTCTACATACAGTAACTAAGAAAATGCCATGAAGGCTACGCTGAACAGTTTGATGAGAATATTTCATATTGTATATGAAACCCACACATTGTACCCCTTGATTGCACTAATGTACACAGCTATGATTTAACAATAAAAATAAATAATTTTTTTTAAAAAAAGTTAATAAAGGAGAGAAAAACTGAGGATGGCTGAGTCTCTGGGCTGTGGTGGCTCAGGTGACAGAACCAAGAGAGTTGTGTAAGGCAGAGCTCACGAACTTAGTTTGGGACATGCTGTGCTTGAGGATCACCCAGGCGAGAAACCCAACAGGCTAATGATGGTCATTCACCTACTGAGCTTTTGTTGAACACCTAATGCATGTGCAGAATTACACTAACCCCTAGGCAACATGCAAAGACAAACAAGATACAGCAGTGGAAGCACTCAAGAGCTGTGGTCAGAGAGGAAAAATGTAAACATCGACTGCACAGCAAAACATGAAGAAAAGCTATAACTTACAGTAAGGAAAAACAGTTAATTCTCAATAGACATCAAAGATTTCACAAAGACGGTGGAGCTTAAATTGGAGACTGGAGAATAACACAGTATTTCAAGAGACAAAGAAAGCAGGGAGGAGATTTTCAAGTTGAAGAAACCACAGGCACGTGTCTTGAGCCAAGGCATGAAGATGGGACAGTGTCTGCTGCTCCAGCTGACAGCACAGGGTGTGCATGGATGTGACAGGAGGTGGGGCAGCGTCCAGGTAAGTTCCCAACAGGGGAGAGACTTGGCTGTACCATAGTTGAGGGAGAAAACCCTGGTGGTGAAGACCAAACTGAAGAGACAAGATATCAGAGGTGGAAAAACCAGTTGTGAAGCCACTGTAACCATCCACGCAAGAGATAAGAAAGACTTGAACTTGGGGAGTGTCGGGGAATGATAAGGAGAGATTGGATAATAAGAGACAGATAATAAGACAGATAATTAGAGAATTTTGCTACTACCTTGGGGTAGAGGAGGCATTTTTGAGTGAGAAAGAAGAATAGAAAACACTTGGAAGTTTCTAGCCTGGGTTCCTGAGAAGATGAAACATTTTCACTAATAAAATCTTAATCCTGTCTTGCGTCTGCTTCTGGAAGTCCTGGAATGAAACAGGTTTTTCTGAAGGAAGGGATCATATATTAACCCAGCTTTTCACACCTAACAGATGTTCAGAAATGAATAAACATAGAAATGAGGGAATCAATCCATGAACATAGAGCAAAGTTCCAGGGAAAATGTTGTGAGGCAATAAAAAGAGAAGTGCACAGAAATCACAAAAGAAAACTTCTTTTCCTGATCTTGCCTCTGGTCAGCCCAACTGCTTCCATGATTTATTTAAATCTTTCCTTTTTCAACCAGCTGCTCTAGAAAAACACTGACATGGGCTTTGAGACCCCACCTACTGCTTCACCAGTACTCTCCGTTACTCAGAGGAAAAGCTCTTTACTAACAAATCAGTGTCCCCTGGCCCCTGAAAGAAGCCCATTGTCAGATTGGCAGACGGATGGTTCTTCCTACTTGACAGTCAGACCAAGTCCACACACCACAACTTGGTCCAGGCATCTCCTATATTGAAGCCTCCGGAGGACTGTGGGACTCCTTTCCCTGTACTTGGCCAACAATTTCAGCATCTTTCTCTTATTTCAAGAGCCAGACTGAATCTTCCCCCAGCAAGGACTTTCAGATTTGGCAGATTTACCTCAGCATGTCAAGGTCCAGGAAATCATCATAACACAGAAATTCATTTATTCAGTAAAACCACAAAAGCATAAATGAAAAAAAGAAGCCAATGAGCCACATGGCAACAAAGTATATAAAACAGCAGGAACCATACACTCTAATTCCATTAGGAAAATAGGACGTGATTAGAGGGGGAAAAACAAACAGCTTTAATGCACTCATGTGGAAGGGTGGCAGTTCTTCCCTAAGCTGTTGTTTATAAAAATAAATTCACTTATTTCCAGCAAGCTATGCTAAAAATATAGCTACAAAGCCTGAGCCTGTTTAGACTATCACATTAATTAAATGCCGGCTGTCAGTCCAATTGTCATGTGGCCTGGGAAGTTTCACAGAGAAAAAACTACTCAATCCACAACCCCAGACCACTCTGCCAACATAGGCCAGCCTTCCTACCAAGCCAGCATTGGCCATGGGCATCGTGGTGGACAGGCAACCCTTCCCCATTTTGGAAAATCAATACATAGACCTCTGTGTTTGCAATATGGTTAGTTAGCACATGTCAAAACCACTTCTTTTATGTATGCCATGTTATGCCCAAATTGTGCCCCTCCCAAAATCCAAATGTTGAAGTCCTGACCTCTTGGTACTTCAGAAAGTAACTATATTTAGAAGTAGGGTCTTTAAAGACATAATTAAGTCCAAATGGGGTCATAATCCAATATGATTGGTGTCCTTAGAGAAAATTTAGACACAGAAGTTAACAAATGGAAGTTCAAGTGCAGAGGGAGAAGATGGCCATCCGCAAGCCAAGAGGGGGGCCTCAGAAGAAACCCACCTGCCAACACCTTGATCTTGAACTTCTGTTCTCCAGGATTGTGAGACAGTACATTTCTGTAGTCTAAGCCACCCAGTCTGTAGTATTTTGTGATTTCAGCCATTGCCAGCAAACACAAGCCACATTTTCTTTATTTGGCTACTCCAATAGAATGTAATCTCAAGGAAAGCAGGGGTAGAATTGGCACTTGTGATGGTTAATTTTAGGAGTTAACTTGACCATGTTAAGGAATACCTAGATAACTGGTAAAGCATTATTTCTGGGAATGTCAATGAGGAGACAGGCATGTGAGTCAGTGGACCAAGTGGAGAAGATTCACCCTCAGTGTGGGTGGGCACCATCCAGTTGGCTAGGGGTCAAATTCATTCTCTCTATCTCTGGGAGCTGGAACATCTTTCTTCTTCTGCCCTTGGACAGCAGAACTTCAGGTTTTTCAGCCTTTGTACCCGAGGACGTCCAGCAGCAGCATCCCCCACCAAGATCTCAGGCCTTCAGCCTTGTCCTGAGAGATAAACTATTGACTTCCCTGGTTCTGAGGCTTTTGGACCTGAGCTGACCCACTCCATCAGCCTTGCTGAAGCTCTAGCTTGCAGTCCTTATCATAGGACTTCTGAGCCTCCATAGTCACATGAGCCAATTTCCCTAACAAATTCCCTCTCACATACCCATACATGTTCATATATCCTATTGGTTCTGCCTCTCTAGAAAACCCTGACTAATATAGTACTCAATAAATATTTGTTAGAAAAAAGTGGATGGTGAGAAATTCAAAGATTTCCCTTTAAGATCAGAAACAAGGCAAAGATGTCCCCCCTCATCTCTGTTTTTCAATGTCATTCTGGAATTCTAACTAATGCAATACAATTAAGAAAGGGGGAGAGTATACAGAATGACAAAATAGAAATAAAATTGTCTTTGTAATTGTCTTTGTGTGCACATGACATAATTATCTATGTAGGAAATCTAGAAATATTGGCAAAAAAAAAAAAAAAATCCCAGAATTAGTAAGCAATTATAGCAAGATTGCAGGATACAAAATTAATATACAAAAGCCCATCACTTTCCTATATACCAATAATAAAAAAGTGGAATTAAAAATTAAAAACACAACATCACTTACATTATCTCACAAAAATATGAAATACTTAGGCATAAATCCAATAAAATACATATAGGTTTCTATGAGGGTTACTACAAAATCTGAAGTGAGTAATAAAAGAACTCAGTAAATCCAGATAACTATTTCATGTTCATGGTAGTAGGTCTCAATATTGTCAAGAAGTCATTTCTTCCCAGCTTGATCTATATAGATTCAATGCAGTCTCAGTCAAAATTCCAGCAGGTTATTTTGTGGCCATCAACACACTGATTCTAAAGTTTATACAAAAAGGGAAAAAATCCACAATAGCCAACAAGATATGTCTGACAAAGAGCAAAGTTAGAGAAATGACACTACTCGATTTCAAGAATTACAATACAAAGTAAACTAAATCAAGCGAAGCAAATATGATTACTGAAACCACAGCAATCAAAACACTGTATATTGGCAAAAAATAAAAATAAATAGGTCAATGGAACAGAATAGAGAGCCTAGAAACAGACCTATATAAATATAGTTACTTATTTTATATGAAACCAGTCAGAACAAAGAAGCAAAGAGACAATACAATGGAGAAAGGGAATTTCTTTTCTTTTCTTTTTTCTATCCTTTTCTTTTTGAGATAGGGTCTCATTCTATCACCTGGGCTAGAGTACAGTGGTGTCATCATAGTCCCCTGCAACCTCAAACTCCTAGGCTCAAGCCTCCCAAGTAGCTGGGGCTTCAGGTGTACACCACCATTCATAGCTAATTTTTCTATTTTTTGTAGAGATAGAGTCTTGTCATGTTGCTCATTCTGCTCTCAAACTCCTGGCCTCAAGCGATCCTCCCTTCTTGGCCTCTCAAAGTGCTAGGACTATAGGTGTGAGCCACCCTGACCAGCCAACACAGTCTTTTCAAGAAAGGGTTCTAGAGAGACTAGACACTCATAGTCACAAAAAATAAAAATAATAATCTATTTGCAGACTTTATATCTTTCATAAAAATTAACTTGAATCAAAGACCTAAACATACAATATAAAACTATAAAACTCCCAGAAGATTATATAGAGAAAATCTAGATGACCTAGGGTTTGAAAAAGACTTTTTAGATACAACATCAAAAGCACAATTCATGAAAATAAATTAATAAACTTGACTTCATTAAAATTCAAATTTTCTACTTGGAGAAACACACTGTCAAGCGAATAAAAAGAAAAGTCATAGACTGGGAGAAAATATTTGCCAAAGACATATCTGATAAAGGACTGTTACCCAAAATATACAAAGAACTCTTAAAACTCAACAATAAGAAAACAAGCCAATTTAAAAATATCTCAGAGACCTTAACAGACTCCTCAGTGAAGAAGATACACAGATTGCAAATAAGCGTAAGAAAATATGCTACACATAATTTGTCATCAGGAAAATGCAAAGCAAAACAACAATAAAATATCACTACACATCTATTAGAATGGCAAGGATACTGACAAGCCCAAATGCTGGCAAGAATATGGGGCAACAGGAACCCCCATTCATCACTGGTGGAAATGCAAAATAGTACAGCCACTTTGGAAGACAGTTTAGGCATTTCTTATAAAACTAAACATTCTCTTACCATACAAACTAGCAGTCACACTCTTTGGTATTTATCCAAAGGAGATGAAAACATAATGCCCACACAAAAACATGTACATTAATGTTTGTAGTAGTTTTATTCATAATTGCCAAAAACTGGAAGCAACCACGATGTCCTTCGTTGGTGAATGAACAAACTGTGGAATATCTAAACAAAAGAGTATTATTTGACACTAAAAAGAAATAGACTATCAAGCCATGAAGATATGAAGGAAACTTAAATGCATATTATTATAATTCAGTGAAAAAAGCCAGTATTAAAAGTCTAAATACTGTATGATTCTAACTATATGACATTCTGGAAAAGGCAAAACTTTGAAGACAGTAAAAAAGATCAGTGGTTTTCAGGGTTAAAAGGGAGGTGGATGAATAGGCAGGGAAGAGAGGATTTTTCAGGCAGTGAAATTACTTTGTATGGTACTATAATGGTAGATACATGTCATTCTACATTTGTCAAAACACACAGCATGTAGAACACCATACTGAACCCTAGCAGACTTGGAGAACATTCTTCTAAGCCAAGTATCACAAGGGTGAGATAAAAAGCATCACATTCTAATTCAAAAATAGCAGATTATGGTGGGATTACACCTACGGTGCGTCTTACAAGGGTACATGTGAAACTTAGTAAATGTAGAGTATAAATGTCTTAACACAGTAACTAAGAAAATGCCAGGAAGGCTATGTTAACCAGTGTGATGAAAATATGTCAAAAGGTATATAAAACCAGTGTATGGTGCCCCATGATCACATTAATGTACACAGCTATGATTTAATAAAAATAAATAAATAAATAAATAAATAAATAAATAAAATAAAAATAGCAGATTAACAACCACATACTGAGATGAAAGAAAAACTCAATTAAATTCAAGTAGGGGGAGGGGGTGGAGGTTGTAAGTTGCCACTCTACAGGTTCATTGCACAGGTAAATGGCACACTTCCTGGGTGAAGGGCATGACTACAACTACTACAACTCGGACTTTAACCTTACAAAAGCAGACCACGTAACTCAATTATATGTACCCTCCCATTAACGTGAAATAAAAAATAAGTAATTAATTAAATTAAATTAAAATTTAAAAGATTAAAAATAAAAGCGTGAACCCTGATGTTAACTATGGACATTGGATGATAATGATGCTTCCACGTGGGTCCATCAATTGGACCAAATGTATGACTCTGGAGAGGATACTGGCAACAGGGGAGACTATACGTGGGGGTGGGGGTGGGGTGAATGAAAAAATCTCTACCTTCTGCTCATCATTTTGTGAACCTAAAATTGTTCTAAAAATTAAAGTCCATTAAAAAATAAATGAAAGAATGGAGACATGCATAACATCAGTGTAAATTATCATTTCTGAACTCCTTTTCCCCTCCCCTCCTACTCCACTTAAATCAAAACCTGGTTATAACATTGAAAAATGATTCAGAGAATCCAAACCAGCAATCACTGAAATGCACTAGATTCACTCTTTCCCAGAGAATGTACAGTCCAGTCAGATGTGGTGCTCCCAAACTTGCTTTCTCTTGGATACACAATTGCTGGCAATGGACCCCAACATGTCAGGCACAGAGAAAATATCCTCTTTGTTAATTTTGCTGCAGCCAATCCTTAGTATGAAGAATCACCTCAAAGACAAGTGACTCCACCGGATTTTAGAGACCTTCTTTCACACTCACCCAAAACTCCAGCCTGTCCATCAATAGAGGAACCTTTCACCAATGCTTTCTCCATCCCTGTCTCAAACCCAGAATATCCTTAAATTCCATTCAACGGGTATTTTTTGAGTACCTGTCAGTGTTTAGAAAGATACAAAACAAAAGAAGTGGAAGAAAAGGAGTCAAAATCATGATCCCAGGCCTCAAGCTTAACAAGGCTGGAAACCAAGGCTGAGAAGGAAGAAGCAATCAAGGAGGCATGGTGGCCTGGACACAGTGGGGATCCCAGACTGGAAGGGATCAAGCAAGACCTCCCAGAAGGTCTCTTCCCATCTGTCAGGCTGTGAATTTGTGACCATTTAGACAATCTGCCTTGTTTGGCTACCAGGATAAGAGATCCAAGCAAGTTACCTCCACAGAGGGGATGCATGAAGAAAGTCATTGCCAGGTACACAAGGATGGGACATCAATCTAGAAACCGCAGCTCTGGGGGTGGGCCTCCCCCTCTTCCTGCCCTCCACTGCACCTCTGAGTCTCTCTTCTCCTTGCCAACATATTCATATTTTCTCCTCCCCCATAATTTCCTTTTGCACCCGGCTTGGGCCATGACTCTGTCCTGACCCTTGCTTCAGCAGATCACTGGTTAAGTCCATTCCTCTTTTTACACCAGATCATGATCATAAACCACTGTGACCCAGCAACGGTGTGTCAGACCCCACTCACCCCAAGATAGTAAGATGGGATGAGGCACAAGGTGCCCCTGCACAAAGGGTGACAGCTGAGGCAGCACAGATGACAGTCAGCAGCTTCCCTGGTCAGGTATGTGAGTGGCTAAGGGTTTGAAGGCCAAAGGCCATATATATGATACAGCGGACAAGTGCCTGAAAAATACCTTATCCAGAATGTGGGTTGAATTGTCTCATAAATGACAGCACTTTATCCCCCATAGCCCTTTCCCTGCCTCCATAATTAGACTATCCCAGAAGATATGTGAGTATTTACCTTCTGACTTTTTTTTTTTTTCCTGGAGACAGGGTCTCACTTTCTCACCTTCTGTACAGTGGCGTGGTGCCATAGCTCACAGCAGCCTCAAAGTTTTTGGCTCAAGTGGTGCTCTTGCCTCACCCTCTCAAGTAGCTGGGACTACAGATGCCCCCACCCCACGCCCAGTGCCTCACTGGCTATTTTCAGAGACAAGGTCTCACTCTTACTCAGGCTGGTCTTAAACTCATGAACTCAAGCAATCCACCCTCCTCAGCCCCCAAGAGTGCTAGGATTACAGGTGTGAGCCACCATGCCTGGCCTTTGACCTTTGACTTAAACCTTCTAGAGACAAGGAAAGAAATAACAGTCTCATTGCCATAAATAATTCTAGGATATCCCCACTTACAATTATGATTCAATACACAGGAGTACTGGGAACTGGCAAAAAGACCTCTGGATTACAGGTGAGGAGTCCTGGGCCATTTATTTGTGTGACCGGGAGAAAAATTGTTTAACCTTGTGGGCCTTGATTTCTCACTTGTAAAATTAGAATAGTATCTCCCCTACATCTTTTACAGAATTATAATGAAAAAAAAAGGAGAAAGATTAGCAACTGCTTATAAAAGCATAACATCCTAAGTACATTTAAATTAAAGAAATTAACAATAATTTTAATTAAACCAGAGAATACTGTCTATATTCAAGCGTAGGAACAAAAGACTAGAAGAAATTGTAGCAAAATGGTCAATTATTTCTGGTAGCTAATGGTGGTTATCTCCGGATGGTAAGACATGGGTGATTTTCATTTCTGCTGTTTTTTAGAGACAAGGTTTTACTCTGTTGCCCAGGCTGAAGTGTAATGGTACAATCCTAGCTCACTGCAACCTCAAACTCCTGGGCTCAAGAGATCTTCCTGCCTCTGTCTCCCAAGTTACTAGGTCTACAGAGAAGCACTACCAGCTAATTTTTAATTTTTTGTAGAGATGGGTTCTTACTATATTCTCCAGGTTGGTCTCAAACTCCATCCAGAGTTAAGAGATCCACCTACCTCAGCCTCCCAAGGCGCAGGGACTGACTACAAGTGTGAGCCACTGTGCTCAGCCCTCTCAATTTCTTCATTCTATACTATTCAAATTTTATGAAATAAACATACTAGTGTGATAAGCAGAAAAACAATAGTCTTAAAAGAATGTGTGGTTCAGCGAGGTCCTGCTTTCTTCCTTGAATTCCCTGGACGCCTTCTGGATGTTTTATTGCTCTGTTTCTAAGTGTTTCACTTAGAGGCTGGGCAAAGGAAAGAAAAAAGGTCAGCTTCCAACCAATCAATTTCTGTTGCACATTAGCGCTCCTTTGAAAGGATCTGACAGAAAGAGATGGCTGAAACCTCGTGGCTGGAAAGAGACTTTGGTGGCATGTGTGTGTGTCACCTGTTCTGGCGGCCCTGGCTCCTGCCACTGCGCTTTCACTCTGCCATGCTGTTCCTTCTCAATTTGGAACTGCATATGATGTTGGAGTGAAAATTACCTAAAATGAAAAAATGTCCACAGATCCTCGAGTAAAGAAGTTGTGTGTGTATGTGATATTTAAAGTGGTATTGCACTCCCAGACCCAATAGTACCAGCAGTGGGCCAGCTGACTGTAATGATAACAAAAACATACTTTTATCACTGAACTAAATATTTCTCGAGTCTTTACCATGTGCTAAACAGAATATAACAGTGGCAAAGACAGACCCAGTCCCCCAGCACCTAACACTGTGTCTAAACATACATACATACAACATGTTGATCCCCCAGTCAACAACTGCTGAATGTGCACCTTGTGCCTGTGTGACTCTCCCCACAGATACAGGCAGGACTGCTGCTGAAGTGATTCCCCAGCTGCCCTGAGGAGAAGGGGGCAGGTAATCCAGAGTGAGCCAACCATACAACTGTTTTGCCAACTCCACCCCCACACACACACAAATATCTCTTCAAATTAAAATCAAAACTCAAGGGGAAGAAGAAATGTCTCAATAGCTGAGCTGAGCATCAAAGACAGAATAGTAGATGATTCTAAGAAATCACTGTGCATTTTTGGGGGGAGTGATAATGTTATTTCGCTTTTGTAAAAGTTCTTATCATATATGGAGGCATTTAATGATGAATAACATGAAGTCTGGTATTGTTTAAAAAAAAACCTGGAAAGAGACATACCCAGAAGGTTTGTTTAGCTCACATGCATGGGTGCTACCTCCAGCATCTCAGATTCAGTAGGGCTAGAGTTGAGCCTGGGACCAGCATTACTTAGAATTAGTTAGGATTGGCATTTCTAGCAAAGTCCCAGGAAATATTGACACTGAGTCACCAGGATGGCACAGTGAGCACCTCCGCCTTCCTATCTGTTGTGAAGGAGAGCCAACAAGCCCAGCGGGCCAGGTAGGTGGAGACGCTTCTCCAGGAACACCGGAAGGAGATGCAGGCCATGGTGGCAGATTTCAGCAGTGCCCAGACCCAGCCCCAGGCCCGGCTAGCTGCCCTGGAACCGAAATCAAAGATTCCAGACAGAAGCCCGGGAAGGGAGCATCCCGGCCAAGGACCTTCAGCTCATAGGCCGTCTGCAGAGCCTCCTGAAAGAGAGAGAGGATATCATCAAGCAGCTCATGGAAGAGAGAAGATTGCACTATGCAGCATTCTGTGGGTTGATGTCCCATCGGAACCAGCCTTTTTCTTTCAATCCTGCCCCAGGTTACTTGACCCCTTCCATGAAGAAAAAGAAGAGAGAGGAAGTGCCCAGCCGAGTGGTCAGCATGCCAAACCTCACCTCCTATGCAAAGAACCATACTGAGTGGTGATCTGAGCTCCAGGATCAATGCTCCTCCAATAACCAAGTAGAGATGGTAACATCTACCTCTAAAGAGGCTTTGCAAGGATTAAGCAAGAGAAAATGGGTAAAGACACCAATCCTGAATTGAAGTTAACCACAAGGTATTTTTGTGAATAGCCAGTCCTTGCCTGGTCATACATCTCAGTTTCAATGATTGTAGTGTTAGCCTGTTCATTCATTTGTGAAGGTTTCTAGACTGTTCTGTTCTTTGAAGTCGCAGGTCCCCTGACCTTCTGGCCTTTGGGTTTGGCCCTGTGCCTCCTGGCACATTACTTCCCCACTGCATGGACTCTGGACTGGCTGCTCAGGATGCTGACCTAGCTCTCAGTCCACACGGAACTGTCTTGCCCTCTACTGCCAGAGCAATGCAATTTGACAAGACTCAGTGCAACTTTCAGTGGCCAAATTTATCTTCATTTGGTGCCAGCCCCACAGGTAACCCACAAACAGAGGTCAATTCTATGCACTGTCAGATCTTTGCTCTTTGAATAAAATTTTAAACAACTGGGTATTAAAAAAAAAACCTGGAAAGAGGGTTGGAGCAGTGAAAATATTGGGTATTCAGAGCACAAGAGCTATAAGATCAATGAGACTGGCCACGTATTAGTTATTGTAGAAGTCGAGTGACAGAGACAGGCAGGCACACCTGTGGGTCGCATACTTGTCCATGCACTGGAACCAGCCAGGGAGGTTCAAAACTTCTGATGCCTGCCTTCTAGCCCCCCAAACTGTGATTTAAATTGTCTGGGAGTACATCTCAGCTTTGAAATTGGTAAAAGATCTCCCAAGCGGTTCTAATATGCAAGAAACACCAGGTTACCCTAGACTCTGCATTTCTGAGGATATTTAGTAATTTGCAGAAGAAAAACATTTTTTAGTATAATGGCGACAAAAGGGTTGTTAGGTATAAGAGGAAGTCAAGGGGCAGACTCTGCCCCTGATGTGGTCTGAGGAGGGAGGACTCCTTGGTCTGCCTCTGAGTCCTTTGGTGCCAGCCTCATCTGCCAACAGCTGCCTCCCTATCTCTTGGTTCCTGACATTAGATGGTGCAGCTGCCTCGACTTACTGCCACCTACAAATGGCACCACCCTCAATTCCCTAGAAGGAACTCTAAGTGTGGCTCTTGCCCCTGACTTTTACAGTGAGTCTGGACTCCACAATGAAGCCTTCTTTCCTCTCTCCCTCTTCTACCTATCCACTCCCCCCCACCCCCCGGCCCCTGCTCCTTCTTTTGTGACAGTGAATTATCTACTTTGCTTCCTACTAGGAAGTCAAGGCCGGGGCTTCCTAACAGTCCCATGATTGAATTTAATCATGTTTGAATGGAAAGATGTTTTTTTACCAACTCATTTCCAGCAGGACCTACAAACCCCTCTTACCTGGCTCCCCACAGACTCCCATGGACAGGCCCATCTTATAGGATAATGCTCTATTTTAACCAGGATGTGTCAATAATAGGTTCCATGTTCTCAGCTGTGCTGACAGTGGGAATGTGATTTTCCTTCATGAAAATGCTATTATTACAGAATTGCAGGTCCACCCCAACCTCCCAACAAAAAGTTCTCTATTATTTGTGGGGAAATGGTACTTTGGAGAGGGATTTGCATGTGGATCTTTAAAATGAGCCAAGCATGGCTGGCCACCAAAGCATTGCACACTGAAACTTTAGCCAGCCTCCCTGACATTCACCAAACCCTCAGCTATGGCCAGAACTTCACTGTAAATGTGAAAGGAAAGAGAAGAGCCAGCAGACTGAATCCTGACTTCACACGTTCATTCTTCTAAGCAACCTGTGAGGCTCTCTCAGACCTCAAGAAAGGAGGGGTATATTGTATGTTATACTGAGGACCCACTGTGCATAGCTTCTCTAGACACTTTAGAGTAGAGGTTGAATCGGGCAGGAATGAAAGTCAACAAGTGAAAAAGGTTGAGTTGGGTGCAAAATAGTATGGTGGGGACGGTGGCCCACACTCTGTCTAAAAAAGGCAACCACTGCATAGTTTCAGACCAGTTTCATGAGAAATACTGACTTCATATGGCAAAGTCTATTTTTCCAAAGGAACTGAATATCTGGAATTCTAAGTGCAATCTCTCCATTTTTTACACAATGGTAAATAATTCTGTTTATGGTGACAAATACTACACAATCCAAGCCACAAGTTTGTTTGGGCTGGACCTCCTAGACTCCAATCTGCTTCCTCAGCTTGACCTATCAATCTCTCTCCACTGCATCCTGAACACCCATGCTCTCCAGTCCTCCCTGCCTTTGCCCTGCTGCCTCCAGGGCACCCTATGCAAATCTCTCTCTCCTACTGAACTGAGAACATCCTTGAACATATCTCACTGTGGGAGACAGTGTTTTCTTGTCTTGCCATCTTCAGAACCTTCCGGGCCTGGCATATAGGCCTTGAATGTATGTGTGTTGACCAAATAAGTGAATGAATGAATCTGCACTTCATTTACTCCTCACCCTAACCCCATGATTCTTAACCCATCAGGCAGAAGAGGGAACTAGGCCTTAGCCAGGATGACAGACTTGTCCCAAATCCCGCAGCACAGCCTGCAGGAGGCTGAGCTGGAATCCCAGCCCGCATCAGTCTACCCTTGAGCCCATGCTCATTGGGCTGCCTCTTCCCGTGTCATTTTTCTCCTTCCAGTCCTCGGGAGCCCTGAAACATTTTGTATCTACTCAAAGGCATAGTCCTAGCTTGAGAAACAAACAGCATGTTAAAATCATGTAAAAAGTCCTCCTCTATTTGTCTTCCGGATATGTCACCAAACCACTGAGTTTTTTACTGTTATGCAGGGTGTCCCCTTGCTGGGTGGAGGCCTGAAGTGGGTCAGCAAATCTATATTGTTTTAATGTCCATTAAACATCCGACCAGCTGGTGCACAGTTAACTGGGGTCACCTCCCCCCCACACCCAGTCGCTTAGGAGTTTTCAAACAACACAAAACATCTTCTATTCTGCCTCTGACCTTTTGGTTATTTGAAAGTATCACCAAAGCACTGCACTCCCTCGGAAAGGAAAAAACAGAACAGCTTGTTAGGATTATTTCTCAACCCACTTGGGCACAGCAGAGCTCCTGCTACCCTCTGAAAGATGCCTTTCCCCTGAGAACGAACGCACCCTGGCTCCCAGGAAACTAACCTGCCTTCAGCCCTAGCCCAGGCACCAGCGTGAACCCCATGCCTTCCCGCGGGAACCCCACAAACCGTGCAAAAGCGCGGGGGCCCTCATCCCCCTCCTGCGAACTACCTCGGCTGAGAGCTGTGCACGCCCTTGGCCGCCCAAATCTAAGTGGCTGCCCTGCCACCTTGTGGACACTATGGGTAAGACTATGGGTGAGCAGTCTCCAAACGCCCTGTCCACCCGGGCAAAGGACAGCCGGAGATGTAAACGCAGAAGGGCAGCATTCATTTGGCAAAATTAAAGAAAATCTAGGAGAAAGGAGGATGTGAGGGGCATTTTTGTCCGTGTGACTAAGGCTTTAGATCAGGGATGGTGCAAGTTTTAAACACAAGCCCAAACCGCAGATGCATCTATAAAGATAACGTGGCCCAGGGGTTCTTCAACTTTGAAGCGTGTCCCAATCTCACACAGATTTTGAAAATGTAAAGGTTCCACGCTTTCCAATTTAGGTACTCAGAAGCTAGATCATGAATCTTTTTTTAAATTAATTTATTTTTTGCGGTAAAAAAAAATCCACATAACATAAAATTTGCCATTTTAGCCATTTTCAAGTGTACTGTTCAGTAGTGTTAGGTAGATTCACATCATCGTGAAGCAAACTTCCAGAACTTTTCCATCTTACAAAACTGGAATTCAGTATTGTTTGAACAACTCCCCTCCCCCCTTCCCTGATAACCACCATTCTACTTTCTGTTTCTGGGATCTGACTACTATAGATACCTCACATAATCATGCAATGTTGTCTTCGTGTGACTGGCTTAATTCACTTAGCATAACGTCCTCAAGGATCATCTGAGATGTAGTATGTGACAAGATTCACTTCCTTTTTATGGCTGAGTAACAGTCCACTGTATGTATATAACATATGTCATTTATCCATTCATCTGTCATGGACATTTGGGTTGCTTACATATCTGAGCTTTTGTGAGCAATGTGAACTTAGACGTGCAAATATCCCTTTGAGACCCTGCTTCCGTTCTTCTGTACATATACTCAGAAGTGGAATTGCTGGATCATATCGCAATTCTATTTGTTGTATTGAGTTTTCACAGGCCCCAAGGTGATTCTGATAAACTGCAGGGCTACTAATATTGTTCCCTCTTTCCCCACTCAGGTGGGGAAACCAGGGCTACAGGGTGGCATGTGAAGATGCCACAGAGGAGGTTTTGCTCCATTCTCACCTATCTAAGGAATAAACTTTGATTTCTATGTAGTTCCAATTTCTTACCCTGCTAATAGCCCAGGGGAGATCGACAGCAAATGAGCAAACAAAATCATTTCAGTGATTAGTGCTCTAATCACTTGCTTTTTTACAAAAGCAAGCCATATTGTATGACAAAGTGACTTGGAGTGGGGCTCCTATAACAAGGACCTTGGTACTGACTGTGTTCCAGGCATTGTTCTACAAACTTTGCACGTGTTGATGTTTACAACCTACACAACAGCCATATGATGTGAGGATGTCACGGTCCCCATTTATAGATGAGCAAAAGGTGACAGAGTAGTTAAGTGCTTGTAAACATCACATAGCCCAAGCGTGGTAGCACAAGAATGGAAGCCAGGCAGTGGTGCCTGCTTAGGGCAGACAACTTCTCAGCTGGGACCTGAATGGCAAGGAACAGCCAGCCAAGCACTGTTCAGGGGCAGAGGATTCCCCGGAAGCATATGCAAAGGGGCCGGGAACAAGCTTTCAGAAACTGAAGGAGCAGAGTAACTGAAGCAACAGGGGAAGTCGAGGGAAAGAGGAGAGAGCACAGGAAGGGAAGGCCAGATCTCCAAAGATCGCACTGGCCAGAATGAAGAGCTCTGGGAAGCCATAGAGAGTCGCAAGCAGGAGAGTGACGTCAGCTTTTGTTTTCCTCTTGCTGACCTTCCTCAGTGATGTATATTAAACATGGCTGCAACAAGAAACTGAAGTCTGGTGGGGAGCCTAGGGGTGCAGGTCCCCATGTTTCTGGTCTCTGCATGTAGTATGTATATGTTTCACTAATATTCCAGACAAACTTAGACTTTCTGAGGCTGGAGAGTCACATCCATTTCTCTACTCAGCAGCCTGTCCACTCTGAGGCCAGCTCTCCTCACCAGCCATCACTTAACTGATGACCTGCAGCCACCTTAGCCACAGATCCTGTCATGTGCTTGGACCTCACTGCATGATTATCAGAACCTATTGCCCTGGGAACAGCATTTGATCTTTCTAGAGTTCTCATTTCCCACCACAGAAGGACAAAGTTACCTGCTCCCACTCAGGGGGATCCGTGAAGACCTGTAATTGTTGCAGGTGGGTTCATGAATGTGAATTAGAAACAGAAGCCCGGGTTAAGGGAAGAAGAAGAGGCAACCCGGGAAATAAATGTGTTAGTATTTTTCCCATGAAATATCACTTACATCTGCATAAACCGGGGAAGATTAAAAGAACTCTCCTACATGAAGCATTTGCCCTCCTCAAAGGCACTGCTATTATCATAAGCCTGTGTTCCCTAGGAGGGAGGATCTGTAAGGAGCCGCTCATCCCTGAAGCCTTCATGGTGTAACGGTCTCTGCCTTTTATCTTGACCAATTCACCTCATCACAGAAACTACCAAATCCTCTGCTACACTGAGCATTTTTTAATTGGAGGGAGGAGGAGACTCAGTACAGAGTCACTTCCCAAGAGCACTGATTTCTTTGTAGGGAATCTCTGCCCCTACCAAATGCTGTTCTTGTAGGACAATAAATCCAGGTGCTGGTCGTCCCCTGGTGGAAGCTGGAGGAGTCCCAGGAGGCTCCTTCTGCTCTGCCCTTTCTCTCATCAACTTGGCACAGGCCTGTTGTGTGACTTCAGCTCAGAGTAGTCTTGGGACCCTGAGGCAGCCAACCCAATACTTGCTCTCTTGAAATATTGAATCTTGACAGGGTGACGCAAGACTGGCAAGAAATTCGGACCCATTAATAATTTCATGGGACCCTGGAGAGATCAAATGAGCAGAGCCTGCCACTTAGATTTTCTGGAGCATCTGTTGCCTGCTTGCTCTAGGCTCAGTCCTCCAGCCATCGCTTCAACCTTGTAACCCCATAACCTTCTTAACAGAAAATTACCCTCATTTCGCCAAAGGTCTTTAAAGTTTCTGATACCTGCAACTCAGGAATATAGCAAAAGCATCCAGTATCTGTTAAGAGTTAACATTCATCTGCTACCCAAAAATACAGAGGGAAAAAAAAGAGAAGTTTTTCTCTTACACTGAAGAAGTGCGGAAGTAGGGAGTCAAGGGCAGGTGCGCACGCCAGGGTGGCCGAGGCTCTTCCTAGCTCTCTACCTTACCATCTTCCCCCTACACTTTCATCTGTGCATCCTCCTATGAGCACAAGACTGATATTGAGACTCTAGTCATCTGAGACCTGTTCCAGCAGGAAGGAGGGAGAGGGAAAAAAGAAAGGGTCTCCTGCCAGCCAGGTGAGCCCCTCAAAAGATCTCTGCTGGAAGAGGTTTCTACTCACACCTCATTGACTAATCCAACCGCAGGGAAAGCTAGCAAATGTAGGGTTGGGGGGGGGAAGTTGGACATCTTGGAAATGCCAAGAAAAAAGATTTTAAGTGTTCTCACCACAGAAAAAAGGCAATGGACATGTTAATTAGCTTGATTTAGCATTCCATGATGCATATATATGTCATACACAATAAGTACATACAATTTTTAGTTGTCAATTAAAAATAAATAAATAAAAATCTCTAAAAATTGGAAATTGAAAGATTAAAAAATAAATGAAAGTTGGTCAAATTGCCATATTCAAATATATAAAAATCCTTAACGAAAAATGGATACCGAGCAGGCAGCTAGGAGTCTCTTGCACACACTGGTTTCTAGTCAATTGCTAAAGAAAGATGCTCTGAGGAACCTCACCCGTCTTTCCTCTTGTCTTCTCAACTTTTCTTGGCAAAGCCTATCTGAGAGGATCCCAGTCTAGGCTCCGGTTATGCGGCAAATGGCAGGAAACATTCTGTTCCCAAAGGTCTGACTTGGAATCGTAGTTCCACTAGGTCTTTGCTACATAACTTCAAAGAAGACACTTAATTTTTCAGAACCTTAGTTGCCCAAAATATAAAACCTGCCCCAATCAAGGAGGACTGACCCAGGTAACAACCTGCAGCCCCGTCCAGGTCAAAGAGGATATGAAATTAGCATTCCCAACAGTTGCAGTGTCCAGCTGCTATGTAAGGAGCAGCAAAGTGACAGAGAAGAGATACACTGGTCATGAAGGGAATAGAGCTTTCCAGATTCTTCTTGGCCTATACCCCCAGGAAGAGTTTGAATTGAGCCTTGAGCTCAGATAGTAATGGTTCTCCCTGGATTTCCTTAGAAAACCTGGAGTAAAGTCGCCTGAGGCAGCTGGGTATTGAGGTGGCAAACTCCAACTTTATGGCCAAAATACATCTGAAGATGTCCTGTTGGAAGACAATTACCCATGTCTGTTGTGTTTCTCCATGTACTGCAAGCAGAGGCACTGGCTGTTGTGTTGGAGACTGTCTTCCCCAGGATGTGAGTATGGAGAATAGGTCGGTAGATAGAGATAGTGCCTCCCTCCAGGGCAAAGGGGAAGTCTGCTTACTGCCCACACGATGAGAATGCAGTCTACCTCTGAAGCTAAGCACAGGGGCCATGCTTACTGCCTGCTAGAAAAGATTTGTGCTACCCATCCTGTGGCACAACCCACAGCATGTACAAAGCGTCACCTTACTCTTCTTCACATTGCCGGTGGGAATGGCATTCAGGGAATTGGTGCAAATGCTGATACTCTGGCGACTGCTATGGTGGAGAGTAACAAAATTATTTGTCTCTGGCCCAGGAGTCCCTTCTATCATTGTGGCAGGTTAATTAGTCAGTTTGCGTGTAGGGTAAAATGTAGTCTTAGTGCCCATTTCTTCCTCATTCTCACCCCCACCCCTGACCTACCCCCAGTGTAAACTCTGGGTCCTTAGCACCCAATCATCTCTCAGAAAACAGAGATTTTTTAACATTTGCAATCAATTCAGAGAAGTCTCAGAATAATTCTCTGTGTATTTTTAGAAACTCCTCAGTTGCAGAAGTAATTCCTTCAAGTACTTAGCCCCTTGCTGTGTTGAAACCCTTGGCAAGCTGTGGTCCAAGAATATTTGTCCATACCAGTGGACATTTCTCATGAGATTTACCCACATATGGCACAAAAAAGAGATTGTGTGTCAAACCCAGGAGTTCCTAGGAAAGGTCCAAGAGCCACAGGAGGTGTTTATCTCCAACTTTTATCTTCCCATGTTATTTGATGTCACTGTTGATGGTTGATTTTTTTTTTTTTTTTAAGAACTTGAAAGTTAAAGGAATGTGACTACAAATAATAGGCTAAGCTGATGGTGGGTGAAACAGTCCATGCTGTTTGGCTTTTCAATATTAAAAACCTTTGGTCACCCCAGATACACACAAAGAATGATCAGATAAGAAATAATCTTCTCTTGTTCATGCCCAGCAATCTGTTGTCATCTGCCAGGGGTACAGCAGAAATCAAACACTGAAAAGTAATTTTAAAAAGATAGCAATCACCTCTGCTGATTCCATTCATTTCCAGCCCATCTGCACCCGAGCTACATCGAAAATTCAGTCCTCGGAGAGCACAAGTGTGCCCGTTTCAGCTGCCAAACCCCAGCATGGCCCTTCCCTCCCTTGTCAGAAGAGTTCAGAGCACTTAAAGCCACCTTTCTCAAATTCCAACCTCCTCCGTTAAATAATAAAAGACTTTATTTCCATGAGCACATCCACATTGCCAAACAGCTTTCATTTTTCCTTAAAGAAGGGCTTAGAAGAATAGCCAGATGTCAGAGCCAAAAGGGACCCTGGCAATCGCCTTGCTCAAACCTTCCTTTTCATCTGCAAAAGGTGAGGCTCAGAGGGGCTGTTGACTTATCTGGAGCACACAGCAGCAGCTGTCTCCCCAGCCATAGATCCTCCTACAATTGCCTCACTGCTCTAACTTCCCACCTGCCTCAGGGCCTTTGCACTTGCTATTCCCCCTGCCTAGAATGCTCTTCCCACCACATCTGCATGACATGTTCCTCCACTTCCTCCACATCTTGACTTAAATCTTGTGGGGAGCCCTTCCCTGTGTATCCCATTTTTAAATTGCCCCCACCCACATTTGCATCTCCTTCTCTGCTCCCTGAGGGAGACCTCTCCAGGGCAGCCACACCAGGGTTAGTCTTAAAATAATCAGATTCCAGATTTGCCATTCCCATCTCCACCGTGTCTAACACTGATCTTCCTGTGAACAATTCACTGGCTGAGGATTCTTGCTGGTCAGCTGGTCCCCTTCTCCTCCCTACTCTCACTTGCTGTGGCTCTCTTCCCTATAACGCCCACCCTGCTGCTCAGCGTGCCTCTCCCCAGGGGACCTTGCCCAGAGGTTCATGAGTCTAGGCCCCACACAATGGGAAAGTGGGAAGTGTTAGTGTCCAAGCAGTATGCTGTTCAGCCAGATTGCTTGTCTTTCTTGGTACTAAATACACCATGTTAAAGATAAACTGTGGGGTTTGCCTACTTGTTCTTTGTAAAGACAAAGTATTTGGGCCAAATGCTCAGAACCTGGACTTTATGTCCTCTCCTCATCTATCTCAGACTCGCATCAAAGAAAGCAAAGCAACAGAGGCCCGAACAAGGCAAAACACAAGGCCAAGGCCTGTTTCATATGGGCCACAGCTCTTCTCCCTTAGTTCTCTTTCTCTCTTTGGTAGAGTTAGAACTGAAGTGAGAGAGTTCTCACAGAGACCATACACTTGAATTAGAAAGCGAACTCACAGGGTTTCCAGGAGTAAGTGAATAACCACCTGATGGGCTTTGACCATGGTGGACATTTTCCAAAAATTAAAAGCTTCAACTCCACAGTTTCAAATAAATATTTTAAAAGCTTTTGCATTTGGTAAAAATATTGTATTGGCAAAGATGTAATGACCAATATTTTTATTTTCTTAATCATTTAGAAACATATCATGCTCAAGATGATGCCTTTAGGTGAAAAAAATAAGTGTCATTAATAATCATTTGATAAGGATGGATAAATACTTTTCAGCACAATTACAAAAATCAAGAAAGTGAATGAGTCTAATAACTGGATAACAAATCTTTTGCAATTTGGATTATTTCCAGTTCATTGTTTTTGATAAAATTGAAGGAGGACCAGCATTGTTAAATGATATATCATTATTAAAATTATTGAAATAATTTGTGTGATATAGCCCCATGTGATTGTTGGAATATAAACATGAAAGAATTAAAACTAATACAATAAACCTCCTTCCATTACTATATATTTTATTATATGTGTGAATTTTTTACTTATAGCTATAAAAAACAGAAATAGAATTGATGCTATCTCTTTTAAACAATAAGTAACATTCATCCATGAATATAAGAACTATTGGTTAAATCCACAATCATGTCATTTAGGGGATATAATGCCAAAACTTGGTTTACATTTTATGACTAATGTTAAAATTGCAATGTTATTATGGTATTATGATCAGTAATATACTAACAGCATATTTATGTACTAATTACAACAATAACCCAGTCAAAAAAAATTTTTAATAGAGTTTTGTGATAACCAAGGCATTTTTTTGTGTTAGAAAAACATGCTAAAATGATCAATAGAAAACTTTCAAACATAAAGAATTATTACACATTAGGATAAGATTTTATGGAGTAAGTGGAATATGTAAATCCAAGACAATAAAGATGTAAAATGTTTCAATGCTGAAGAGCTTGTTTCTGTGTTATACGCTGATTGCAATGCATACCAAAGCCTTATGGCCTTCAGAGTCCACTGGAGATATTTAAAAGAATAATGTAAGAGATTTATTTTTTAATGTCAATATCTAGAATGTGTCAGAAGTTACATGCTTTGCATTATATTAATTTTCTGGGATGTGATAATGAGATTTATTGTCTTATGATAGGAGATAATGCCCTTATTCATAGAAGCATGCTAAAGTATTAGGAAGGAAAGTCCAAATGTCTTCAACTAACTCAAATAGTTCACATACAAATAACTCCACAAACAGAGAGCAATGATGTACAATGTTAATTGCGGACCACAGGTGAAGGGCATAGTCATTACTCTTCTTCTGTTCTTTCAACTTTTCTGTAGTCTGGAAATTTGTACTACAAAAGTTGAAGGAAGAGAAATTATATCCTTTGCAACCTTCTAAACTTAGGATCAAAAACTTTATGTGTCAACCATAAAATATGCAAGGTAATTTACAGTTTTTCAAAATATTTGGGGAATATTCAAGCAAATCATTTGAAGATCACTAAGCTAATCAGGATAGACCCTGCTTCCCAAGCTTGCGTCACGTGTGTACCAGACATCAGGATTTTCCTCCATATTCATATATTGATTAGACTAGTACTAATTTAGTGTTTTATTTCAATCGATTCATTTTTTTTCTTAAAAGTTAATTTTCAAAGAAACATTATGTCGTCAGCATACATAGGAAAATCAGCATTACTTGTCACTAAGAGAAGATAAACACCAATCAATAAATTGAAAACGAGATGATGTTTTAAATTCTGGTTAGATTCTGTCACTTGCACAATAAAGCTAAGCCTGAAACCTACTGTCTTATTTTTAAAAAGGGCAAGGTTTTGCACAAACCCTCAGAAGCAACTACTGGCTCCTGGGCTGGGTATGTGCAGCACAGTGTCACCTCTGCCACGTGGCCAAGCCAGGCAAACCTATTCATCTCTGGACATGGGTCTGGTCCATCATTTTCAGGAATCTCATCCAAATAAGACATAACTATATCTTTCCTCCCTTCATAATCATAGCAGTACCATCAAGTATTATTACCATTATAACTATACTTGAACATTTTAATATTATATATAACTTATTCTTTGTAAGACGGCACTTATAAATATGATTGTTAAACTTTTGTAATTGAAAAAATTGAGGACCAGAGAGGTTAAGTTACCTGCCCTAGGTCACACAGCTAGTAGGTGGTAAGCCCAGAACCAAGCCCACATTTGCCTGAGCTGCTGGAACACTTCTGTTCACCACAGGACTTGCAAAATAGGAGCATCTTGCTTGAAGTCATCCAGACCCATGATGCTAATAACATAGGACAAAGTGTTCCTCTCACTACATCTTTGAGGGAAAGAGAGTAGTGTAGAGGCTTGACCTTGACCTGGAGTCAGAAGAACTAAACTCAGGTTCCAACTTCAGTAACTTAATCATATACTACATAACCACCCTAAACCTGTTTCCTTACGCATAAAGAGGAGTGGACATGAACTAGAGGAGAGGTCTCCTACTTTGATCATGAACCCCATCATTTTTTTTAAATGAATGTATGTTGCCAGTATCTATGCACTTATTTATCCATTTATTTATAAGACATAAATATGTGCTTTAATGAAGAAACATTGCGTATATTATTAAAAAGTATCAAAATAAAATACTTAAAAGGATGAGATAAGAATGAAGTGGGAATATTAAATGTCCTCTTGACTGTAATGGCTGGATACTGTCATCAGCTAATACCTTAAGGCACAATAGGAATTGGGGCAAGATCGAGTTATCATAACAATATTAGATGATTGTCTATAGATCAAATACCTTGATACTTTCAAGAAAGTTTTCGCTGGCTTCTCACTCGGTCTGATGGCTCTGTCTTCATTTTTCCCTCATGACGAGGGCTGGAGAGGGGGCAAGGCTGCCACATCCCTGCAGCTCACTTGCTCCTGGCTTGGAGGTGTTGTATTCAAGTGGCTGTGTCTCTGCAGAGTGTCCATTCTGTGAGGAATGGTTCATTCAAACAGGGAAATGGGATTCAGAAATCCACCTAAGTAGGCACATGTATTTGTTTCTTGAGGCTGCCATAAGGAAGAACCACAGCTGGGTGGCTTAAAACAACAGAAATTCATTATTTCATAGTCTGGGGGCTAGAAATCTGAAATCAAGTAGTCAGCAACCCCATCTCTACCAAAAATAGGAAAAATTAATTAGGCATGGTGGTGTGTGCCTGTATTTTCAGCTCCTCAGGAGGCTGAGGCAGGAGGATCACTTGAGCCTAGGAGTTTGAGGTTGTAGGTGAACTATGATGATGCCACTGTGTCAGGGTCCTGCCCTGAGGACAGGGTCCACTAAGACCTGTGGAATTGGTGTGACCCACTGAAGAAATATAAAGTTAGGAACTACTATGAAGAAAGAGACACAAGACACAGAATAGAATTTTCAAAGGTGGGAGCTCAGGGGACCTCCACCCATTTGTGGGCTCCGGAAAGTGGCCCTGAGTCTCTATTCCACTCAGCTTTTATTCAAATCTCTTTGCCCAGGTGGTAACCTGAGGGAGGGAACAAAGACACCTGCAGTTTCTCCCAGTGAGCATATCAGCTCCTATTGTTATTATTATTAACTTTAAGGATTTGAACAGTTTGGGGGAAACTTGAGCCTTGTGTGGGGGCAGCCTCCTGTCTGGAGTCACACACACAGATTCCTAGGGAGGTGTTATACTCTGCTAGTCACTGTGGAGTAAAACGTCACTGGCGTTAATCTCCTCTGAGGAATCGGTGGGAAAGAGGCATTTTCCTCCCATCACCACCACAGAGGATTTTCCTCTGCCATAAGGGATACAAGCGCTGCTGCCCATATCTCAGGGCTTGAGCTGTTCCCTTGGTCTCTGTAATAGCCAAATGCAAATCTCCACAGTCGGTATCTGCTTCGTCTGTTTAATGGGCAGGAAACGACTAGAAGATATATCTTTTGTAGGACTTGCCATAGTCTCTTCTATGGCCATTATGTTCCCTCAAAGTATTCACAGACTCAGAAGCTGTATCCCCAATAGGCCAGAGTTTCAGGAAAAGCCAGAAACTTGTTCAGATAAGAACTTTAGCAATGGCTGGCTTAACAATAAACTAGCTGACTTTTCTTTGTTCCAACTCCTTCAGCTTCCTTTTTAATTTTCCCTTTTTCTGGGGGTGACCTCTCCTGCCAAGAATGGGGTCTTCAGTCCTCATTCTGCCTTTACCACTGCACTCTTCCTGAGGTGACAGAGTGAGCAAGATCCTGTCTCCAAAAAAAAAAAAGTATCAACAGGGCCACCGTCCCTCAGAAACCTCGGCGTCTTCTTGCCGTGTGTCTCTGTCTTTGGCCTTTCCCTCTTTTCTCATAAAGACACTAGTCCTATTGGGTTGAATAATAACCCTTTTTCCAATTAAGGGCTGAGGTACTGGGGGTTAGTTCAACAGATCTTTCTGTGGGACACAGTGCAACCCACACAGCATGCATAAACATGCCGAAGACCAGAGCAGGAAGGCAGCTTCATCCCTGTTCAATCCTTGGCTCCATGGTCTTCTGATGCATACAGCAAGTGAAGGTACCATGCCAATCCTTATATTAATCTTCAAGTGTTTTAAAGGTGGTGCAGAAGAATGGGAAGCCTGTAAAGAAGCAACCAGAGAAAGAGAGAGAAAAAAGGCCTTAAGAATGTGACTTCACTCAGTTAAGGGAAGTGGATGCTTCAAGAAGGGAAGGTCAGTGAGATGGCCGCAGCCAAGGAGCCACTGTGATGACATCTGGGAGGTACGCCATGGACACTGTGGCCCTTTGCTTCTTTCATTTTATACTAACATTTTCTTCCCCAACCTTGATGGTAACCTTGCACATCCTGTAGAGACCTTTGTCCTAGAGAATCCCAAGGGTTTCTTCCATCTAAAAAAAATGTAGTGACTACTTGAACATGCCTTCCCGAGAGATCACTTCCAAAATGACTAAGAAATCAGATGCTGTGAATTACAATTACACTGAACCATATAAGAATTCTGAAAGGGTAAAGAGTGGAGACATCAAAAGGATGCATCAATCTATTATCATATTTATTTGTATCTTAAAAGCGTACCTATGAGGAAAGTATTTGAATGTAAAATAATATTGTCCAGCTTGTGTTAAAAGAAATTGAAGGCCTTGTTAGTAATCACTATTATTATTAATATTTACCATTCCCCATGAGGAAGGCAAGCTGGGTATACAATTTAAGGCCAGACTTCCTAGTTCAAATCCCAGCTCTGCCACTTACTAGCTGTGTAACTTTGGGTTATTTAATCTTTCTTGTGCTTCAGTTTCCTTATCTCTAAACTCTATAATAAAACAGTTTAAAGGCTGTTTGTGATCCAGGAATAAACTCGACCTTATAAAGTTATTTTGTAAATAAATATATGTTAAATACTTAAAATAGTGCCTGGTACATATAAATGTTTGTTACTATTGTGATGATGATGATGATGACTGAAATCTACTGAGCTTCTCAATTGAACTAGACACTATGATAAGCATTTTGCTTACCTTATCTGTTTTTATCATCACAAAATAGCACCATGATTAAGAGAATGGGCTGAGAAATCAACACAGACTGACTTTGGATCTCAGTATTGCCACTTGGCAGATAGGTCACCCTGGACAAGTCATTCAACATTTTCCAACTTTAGTTTCCTCATAGCCCTGTCAAATAATGCGTATAATTCATTTAGGCAGCACCTGGTGCATAATCAATGTCCAATTAATGCAAGCTCTTACAATTCATGACCCAATGAAGGAAGTGTAATTACATCCACTTTGCAGATCTTACTCTGTCAATCTCTTATTGGTCCAGAGTCTCACAGCTGATGTGTACCTGATCCTAATCTGAAAGTCAAGTCTGTTATATGGGTATCTGGTATTCTGGTCGGCCAAGTTCATGCTGAAAACCCCAACCCTCATGGGTAATTTTGTCATGCAGTAGACTCTTCAGATCCCTCACATTCATAAATACCGTGCCAGTCACTGACTGACAGGGGCTTCTCAGAGCAGCAGTTAGAAATGTAAGCATGGAATCTCTTACCAGAATAGTGGAAGTCACATTCAGTCTTTCATAAAGGTAAAGTGTTGGCCTGCCATGGCACTGTGCAAAACAAAATTTTAAATTTTAGTTGAACAAGGGAATCTTAAACTGCTTCTAGACTCAGCCCTGAAATTGACTAATGTGTGTCCTTGGGCAAACAGATTGTCTGGTCTATGAGACCCCTTCAAGTTTAGAAATTCTACAGTTTTATGAATTCACCATCCAGGTGGGGATATAAGACCAAGATACATAAAAAGGTAAGTATAGAACAGTTTAAAGGCTATTTGTGATCCAGGAATAAAGGTTTTGTGGAAATGAGGATGGCCTTTAATTGATGATTTAGTAGTAATTTCTAAAATGCCCAATCATGAGAATATCCTCAGGCTCTGCTTTAAAAGTACAGATTTCTGGCTGAATCACAGTCTCTACAGCATCTGTATTCTTAAAAAGCACCTATGATTTTTGAGCTGCACTTACTTTAGAAGACAATGTATTAGATCAATGGGCTCTGCTTCCCATCACTTAGATTTAATTAGGCTGGCGGTGTAGGGAACAATCTTTTGTAAAAGCTCTTCAGGTAGTTCTAATATATCCAGAGTCAAAAATCACTACATTAGATGGTTGAATTGTTGAAATTTTTTCTTTTAAAAAAGGATCAGATATTTGTACATCCATGCTCATAGCAACATCATTCACAATAGCCAAAATGTGGAAGCCACCCACATATCCATCACTGTGTGAATAGAAAAACAAAACGCAGTCTGTGAATACATGGAATATTATTCATCCATAAAAAGGAAGGAAATACTGACACATGCTACACATGTCCCTGGAAGACATTCTCCCAAGTGAAATAAGCTAGTCATTAAAAAGATAAGTACTATATGGTTCCACCTGTACAAAGTATCTAGAGTAGTCAAGTTCACAGAGACAGAAAATAGAACAGTTGTTACCAGGGGCGGGGGTTGGGGGAAATAACTGTTGTTTAATGGGTACAGAGTCTCAGTTTTGCAAGATGAAGAGTTCTAGAAATTGAGTGCATAACAATGTGAATACATGTAGCACGACTAAAAGTGTATAAATATGGTTAAGATGGCAAACTTAAAGTTATGTGTACCTTACCGTGATTAAATAAATTTTTTAAAGACAAGGATGGTAGATACAGAGAGTGGCCTCACCCAGCCCATGAGAGACATTACTAATTGATCACCGCACCTTTCCACGTGGAGCCCAGACCCTCAGAATCCCTGACGCTAGAGAGAACAGTGTGAGAAAAGGTGGGGGGAAAGTGAGATGATGAAAGTTAGGAGTATTTGTGTTTGGGAGAGGGAGTGAGGGAGAAACAAAGGAGATTGTCCTCCAAAAATGGACGGAAGAACTAGAGAGGAAAAAATACACAACAAGTAAAGAGACGAAGACATTATGCATGTTCTATTCTTTTTATTTTATTTTATTTTATTTGCAGTTTTTGGCCAGGCCGGGTTTGAACCCAGTATATGGGGCCTGCACCCTACTCCTTTGAGCCACAGAGGCCGCCCTGCATGATCTATTCTTTAAAATAATGTCTGGTGAGCAGAAGGCCAAATAATCCTACCCTGTTACCATGTTACTATACTGTGTTACTAGGGAAATATCTGGCCCTACAGGTAGCCGGCTCTATGGGCAAGCGCCATGGTCAGGACCCAGAGACACATGTTCAAAGTCTGCCTCTGTCTCTGCTCCTGGACCCTTTGGCCCATCGGTCACTTCACCTTCTGTGCTCAGATCCCTCTCCAAGTGCTGTGGCACAATTCTACGTACAAGGACGCTTGTCAATGCCTGCTGTGTGGCAGACCCAACACTGCCCCCGGAGGGTAAGATGCCCAGCAAGGCTGAGCACTGTCTCAGGCATGGCCAGGTCACAAAGCACAAGGGGTTGGTAGAGGTTCTTTGGAAATCCTTGGTTGACACTTGGCTAGAAAGTGCTTCTGCCTTCAAGGGGTTGACTTTTTGAAAAGAAGATGAATCAACACCTTTAAATGAGCCACATCTACTCCTGTGTCCTCTTTCCTTCTGTGTTCACAGTCCCTTTTGTATTTTAAAACCAGAAGATCGAACATGGTACTATCCTGTTCAGTAATTGGGTTCCCCATCCCAAACTAGCAAAAGCAACAATCTATTAAGGAAGAAACCTGTGGTTCAAATTCAGGGTATGGGGGGAGTTGAGGGGGTTGGGTTGTTCCCAAAATAATCATTACTACCAAGGTAAATCAACACTTGAAGATTTGCTCCCCTGCTATTGCACTAATTAGCGTACGGGGAGGAGGAAGAGGGAGAAGCAAACCGCAGCCACCAGCTGCGAAGATTTGTTATGTTAATTAACAACGTGATTAGACAGGAAAACCACAGTCAGGTCTGATCTGTTCCTGGGTGCCCAGACTGGTCCTGAATTACCCTGGGAATGGGAGAGGAGGAATCACTGCCTGCATCCTCTTGGGGACAGGTCCCCAGCTCCCACAGCAGGGGTGGGCTCTGGAGCCTGAGCAGAAATCCGGAGCCCTCAAATCTCAAGTAGCACCAGGAAGCAGCTCCCACTCCCAGTCCCCAAATTTACTTGAGGCACCTGGGAACAAAATAGCCTGCAGAGACTTCTCAGTCACCACACAATCACTTCTCCAGCTGGAGCCACCTCCAGAAAGGTTCCCTTGGTGTCACAGCTGTATTCATGTCACCTTTAAGTGTGGGTTCCTAAGAGAGGGTAAATGGGTTAGTGAGCAGAACAGTGAGGGAAAGTAAGGAGCAGAGTTGAGAGCCACAATAAAGAATAATAGAGCTCTATTATTAGTGAAGCAACTCTGCTCTTTAAAAGGGGGTTGCAAGTCTGGGCAGCTGTGAAGTGCACTCAGAAACAGCTTGATGTGCTTGCTTTAAACAACTTTATTTTCCCTGCTTTCAAAGAAGCCATCGTGCCAATATGCCCACTTGCTGAGGTTGTGAAGGCGGTTTGTGTGCCTGCTGCCACCCCCGCTGTCCGGCTGGCTGCGGCGGACTAGGCAGATGCTATGATGCTGAGTCCTCATGCAGAGTGGGGGCTGTAGCCCCTGTGGCTGCCTCTCGTGTTCCCCGGAAACTGTCCTTGAAATGCAAGCAGCTTCGCGGGACACTAGAGGAAAGACACTCCCTTCATGTCATAGGTTTTAGGGCCCAAGGCAACTGAAGCAGTTGTGTGATCCAACGGTATCACTTTGGAGGGGATGCTACAGCTGAAAGGCACAGGGAGGGCACAGAGGCTCCAATGGGCAGGAGCTGAGCTGACAAGGACCCCAGGGTTCCACATGTGGCCCTCACACATTCCGTTGTCCGATGCACCCCGAGAGGGTCTGATTCTGTGAATCTCCGTGTCAAACTCTTGCCAGCTTTGGCAATCTGAAGGGCTGTAAATCATTTTGTCATTGGGCAAACATTACTGGAGGCCCCGCTGTCTGCCAGAGATTGGACTGAGCTCTGGGGACACAGAGGAGTGAGCTGTAAATCTAGTGATTGTCCTGGCAAAAGAGGTGGCTATGGAGCCAGAGAAGCCTCCCTAGAAGAGGTGATGTTTAAGTGAAGCTGCAAATCCCTCCCCCAAGCAATAGCTTCTTCCCTATTTTCCTGAGCCAGGGCCTTCTCCTGAGATTTCAGCAACTTCACACTCACCCCCAGGAATGACTCCTTGTCCCTCTTCTTGTTCCTTCAAAATTTTCTTCCCAGCACTCTGGGAGGCTAAGGCCACTGGATTGCTTGAGCTCAGGAGTTCAAGACCAGCCTGAGCAAGAACAAGACCCCCATCTGTAAAAAATAGCCTGTAGTCCCAGCTACTTGGAATGCTAAGGCAAGAATGTTGCTTGTGGCCAAGAGTTTGAGGGTGCAGTGAGCTGTGATGCCACAGCACTCTACTGAAGGCAACAAAGTGAGATTCTGTCTCAAAATAAATAAATAAATCAAATTAAATTAAAAATTGCTTCTCTTCTTGGTGTTCTAAGCCTGAATGATAATGATTGGAAAACTCAATAAATGTACCAAAAACCACTGAATTGTACACTTAAAATAGGGGCACTGAATAGTGTGTAAAGGACACATAATAAAAATGTTTTTAAAAACTTGCCAACATTTTTTATGTTATGGCATACAGACAAAAATGATGGCATGTGTGTCATGCCCTGGCATAAACTGAAGGAAATTTGGAGTTTAGTGAGAAAAGAAAAGTCATTATACTTTATTTATATCGTGATAAGGAAAATAAAATACAAACGTTTCAGAAAGGCATTAAATTTTGAATTTATATAAAATTGCCAAATAAAATATTTTCAAATAATCAAATAAAAATACTTAAATTTGTGTCTATGAACATACTTCTTACAACCTGTCTGCAAGAGACAAGGCACTTAGTCTCTTGGGAGACGCAGGTTGGAATGACTATGTGAATTCAATGCTTTTTCATGATGGGCCCTTCAAATTGTTACTGGGCTCCATCAACAAGAAGCTTTGTTCATTCCAGGAGGTTAATACAAATTTTTAAATCCCTCTTATAACACTACAAAAGTCTAAAGTGAAATTACATTGGAATAATCTAATAACTCTTTTCTTTTATTGACAAGTAATATTGACACTTTTGTGATGATGTAAGCAGATCTCAAATTCAATCAATTTTTCATGCGAAGTATTTCCATTTAATGATGACACATTCATCTGCAAAATGTATATGAATTATTAGAACAGTTAGCCTATGTATAGCTGGCTCAAATGCCCCTAAGACAGAGAAGCTGTAAAAGTAATGACCCGCATATGTGAAGACACTAGGAACTGCTCCCACCACGACACCTGAGTCACCTACACCTTGGACAACGCACCCTGCTCCCTGGGCACCTGGAGTGCCAGCTCCTCCAGCCACTCCCTGAGCCTTTGTCCTCAGCAGGCAATCATGTCCTGCACTGGCTGCCCACATGGAAGGCCAGGAAAGAGGGCAAGTGGTGGATGGGCTCAGAGCAGGACCCTGGGGCATGTCAGTGAACCCCACTCCATTCAGATGCCCTCTGACAGACACCTGAGGCCTCACTTATCATCCCCAAAAGATGAGGAGATCCTGATCTTGGGGGGCACAGGCAGAGCTAATGCCTGAGAACACTTCCTGTCTTTGGACACCCAGATAAGCAGGGAGCATTTTTTAAGAGTCTTTAGCCGCCCCAGACAATATCCATTTGGGACCTGGGGATGGGGCACTCCCTGGACAGGGGTTGTGCTCAGAGTGAGAGAAGCAGCAGGTTGAACATCAGTGTTTAAAAAGTCGGTGGACAAGTACCAGCTTGGAGAAAAAATAGAAGGAAAAAAAATTAAATGCCTAGAGAGATCGCAGAAAGCAAAGGAAAGGTGTAATTAAGCGTGAAAAGGAGTTAAAGTCCTAGTGCTGCTACGGGAGGGGGCTTAGGGAGGTGACAGGAAAGAGGGAGGTGGTGGTGCTTCAGAAGACAGAGGCTGGGGGAGGGGCGAGGATGTGGTCTGGAGTCCCGTGGCCAGTGGAAGCTTTGCTTTTCCATTTACTGGCCAAGGCGAGGAGCCTATGAAGGACACTGCTGGTGGGGCGAAGGGTGGGTGACCTTCAAGAGAGCTAGCACCTGGGAGGCCTGAGGTCAGGGACCCAGAAAGAAACATCTTCCCAGGAAAGAAAGAGTTCCCCTGCCTCGGACTTGGAAATGAAGGTTTTCTCATTGCTTTGACAAAGATGGAACTCACTTAGCCAAGAGCCACCAACTCATCAATTGGTGCAACAGATGGAGACAGCTGTCCCGTGGCAATGTTCCTTCATTATTCATGTGCCAGCATTTTCTGGACAGCTGCTATGTGCCAGGCCGAGGGACAACTGAGACACTGGCTTTTCCCATTATATCAGAGTAAAGAGAAACGAGAAAGCTAGCAGACCATCACAGAGCCTGCAGGAAGGATTGCAAGATCACAGGATGCGATGTGGCATTAGCACACAGCCCACCTGGAAGGCTGAGGACAGCTTCCTTAAAGAGACAGAATCTCAGCCAAGACCAAAGGAAGAGGGGGCATCACTATTAATGGGACAAACTATTAATACATTTCCGGGAAACTGCCCGGGGCAAAACTAAGCACGGGCAGTTGAGAGCTGAAATGTTCAGTTTGGACCCAGAGGGCAGATAACAAAGTATAGAAGGCCCGGAAGGTGGCTCACGCCGGTAATCCCAGCACTCCAGGAGGCCAAGGGGGGTGGATTGCCTGTGCTCACCAGTTCAAGACCAGCCTGAGCAAGAGTGAGACCCCCACCTCTAAAAAATAGCTGGCATTGTGGCGGGCACCTGTAGTCCCAGCTACTTTGGAGGATCACTTGAGTCCAAGAGTTTGAGGTTGCTGTGAACTATGACACCACAGCACTCTACCCAGGGCAAGAAAGTGAGACTCTGTCTCAAACAAAAGAAAAAATAAGTACAGAAAGATGAAAGGCAGTGGCCAGAGAGATAAGGCAGGAGCCCCATCATGAAGAACTTGTCACCTGAGTTAAGGGCTCTGTGATCTGCTTATGGTTCTTATCAGTCTTGGGAACAGAGAGACTGATGCAAGGGAGAGAGTCTTTCTCTGCCCTCCTATGCTCTCCGATCTACAGACAAAAGTAAGGGAGTATTGGGACTTTCAGATGATATGGTGCTTAAAGCAGATGGACCAGATTAAGTGCCCCCAAAGATCAAAGTCTTTACAAACTAAGTTAATTGTGTCTAGAAGTTCATTTTCCTTCTTTTGTAGGGATTATACAGAAAGCACATGAGCCATGACTACTTTTTCATGAACACCATTTTGATGTCTTACTGCTCAGCTCAAGAATCTTCTGTGGCTCCCCAGTGCCTGGCTCAAGTCTGAGCTTCCCTGTTTGAGTTTTAGAATGTTCCACCAGCTGATCCACTCTGGTTTTTCTTTCCTCGTAATGCAAACTTCCTCATCAGTTGCCTCAACATAACACATAGGAATTTCCTTAGAGGACAAAGACGGCACTGAGAGTGTACCTGAGAGAATTTCATAGCCTAAGAAAGTAAAAAATATGTCAGAAGGGCTGGACTGCCTCAGGAGTTCATAAAAGAAAGCCGTGGGGAGCTCTAGCCCTACCTATCCCTGCCCCTGTGCCTTTGGAGAGTGGCTGACAAAGGAAGAATAAGGAATCCAAGGAATAAGGAAGAATACTAAATTATAAAAACAGAGAGTCTGCAAGGCATCATTGTAAAGAGTGTGGTCATTAGAGCCACACGTACTACCCAGGTGACAATTAGCATTTTAGATAGCCCCTCCGAGCCTCAGTTTCCCATCTGTGACAAATCTGATGATCATCTCTACTTTGTAGGGTTATTATGGAAAGTAAGTATAAGACACTATTTGCAAAGAATTCAAAGCACTCAACACAATGCCCAGCAGAAAGTTCTCAATCGACAGCAGCTATTCATGCTAATTATAATAATAACATTCTGATAAAGATAAGCATGGTAGTTAGGTATCTGTCTCAGGGTCCAGCTACCTGGACTTCTAGCCCTTCTACCTCCCAGCTCTGTGGTCTTTGACAAGTCACATAATCCTCTCTGTTCTTCATTTTCTTTATCCGTATAATGGGAATAATAATTACCTTCCCCATATGTCACTGTGAAGAACATGATTATTATCAGCATTAAGTCTAAAAGAAGAAAGAAACTGAAGTCTGAAACATAGTAAGAAAGAAAAAAGCTCTGCAGCTTTCTCTAAGCTTAAAGAGCTGCAGCCCACCCTCCATTCTGCAACATTGGCATATAAATAGACAGACAGACAGTGGAGGAGAATGCAAAGCCCAAAAATAAATCCAAATACATGTAGGACATTATGACATCCTCTGAAATCAGTGCAGAAAAATGGACTACCCAGTAGATGGAGTTGGGACAGTTGGATGGCCATCTGGGAGAGCTGGCTCTGCCTTCATCCTCCTGGCAGGGGAAGGAATGAACTCAACAGATGGGGAACAAAGAACGGGCCAGAGACATTTGCTCCCCATGATTTTGTGATTTTTGAATTTGGACCTACTCAAAAGTATTACCTACTCTAAAAAGTTAAGAGGAAAAAAAAGATAGGCAAATAAATAGTGTTCCAGAAGTGATGAAAGATGGATTGTGCAAGGGAAGAGCCAGCAATCCCATGATGAGATTGGTTTTCCTGGGAGTGGACACTCCCCCCTTCTGAGAGATTATACAACACAGGAACTATCATGGCCACCTTTGCAGAACCTGGAAAAGGGCTGTACGGGACTGGAAGGTCCCTCTCACCTGTTATTGTGCCTTGTCCATGACTTCAATGCATATTCAAGCATTATCAGGGAAGGTAGTATACTGTATGTGCCCATTTTTCTGGAACCACCATTAGGTTTGCTAGATTGGCAGAGATAGGAGCTACTGAAGGAGAGGGGCCCTAGGTATGTGAGTCTGAGAAGGTGCAGGGTCTGGGGATGCCACTGAAACTTTTGGACCTGAATAAAGCCAGAACAGTGGCAGGACAGATTTATTTATTTTTTGGATAAATTTCCAAAATTTAAGAAGGACAGAGGGAGCTGGGGCAGGGGGTTCTCAAAGAGAAGTCCTGGGCATCACTAGAGGGAAGGTATGGAAAGAAGAGGTTTCCTCCAGGTCACTCTCCTGCTAGAATGTGGATTTGAGAAGTCCAGCCTTCCAAAGATGCTAAAGGCTGCACGTATTGACCTCAGAAAAATCTCTCAGGCCTCCTTGTCCTCTGGAATGATTTAAGTCCTACTGCTCAGTCCATTACAGTTTACAACACTCCCCAGATCTGAGAGACAAGCGTGGTTCACCTCCACTGTGTCTATCCTAAGGAATTCCCTCCTTCTAAGCCTGCTACTGACAGAGCAGGCAGGCCCTCTCCCAGTTGTCCCAGCCTTTGATTTGTTCCTCCTACACACACAGCCTAAGAGGATTCAACTCAAGTGTAACCCCAAACGGGTTAGGTTACGAACAAGAAAGAAAAGAAGTACAAAATCAATGCAGCCCATAAACTCTCATTCCCTTGCCTCTCTGTGAAGCTCTAAAGGTAAGAATCTAATTCAATTGATGTGGAATGCACTGCTGAAGGTTTTTTTAATTAACTTTTTCCTGATTATAAAAGGAAAACTCTATTTCTTACCCTTCTGGATCTTACTCTGTAGATTAGACACAATCCTTGTAGAAAAAACAGCAGCATCCTTGTAGAAAAAACAGAAAATACAAAATAAAATAATAAGAGAAAGAATTCAAATACCAATTATCCTACCACCTTGGATAACATCATTATTGTATTGGTGTGTGTTTTCAGTCCTTTTATTAAGGCCTAGTGGACACAATTTGGATAAATACATTATTATATGATATGTCGATTTCATGGATCTAAATTTTTCACAATCTTTTCTAGTTACATAATATTCTATCCTAAGCATATGCTGATAATGTTGAAATTTATTTGATCAATCCTATAATGGACATTTTCAAAGTTAATTTTTTCCTAATATAAACCATGCTGCAATAGATAACATTTTACCCAGAGTTGATCCATCTATCAAATCATTCCCCTAGGATAAATTTCCAAAATTTAAGATTATAAGGTCAAAAAGTATGAATACTTTTAAGGCAATATATTGTACAAAATTGACTGCAAGATAAATGGCCAATAACTCCCCTACCTGACAATAGCATTTAACTTTGACTCTCTATGTCAAACTCTGAACCACTTCCTAGATGAGCTGTGGTCTCCAGAAAGGAAGGTGGTGTCCTATCAGAGTGTGAACCAGGAGATTAATCTGCCCATCAGAAGCAGCTCTAAAATCCAGGAAAGGTGGAGGAAGGTAGTGGGTATGTGCTTTCAGATCACCACCTCCACTGATCCTGCTGCTAGTACCACCTGTCTATGAATACACCTGAATATTTTTCTTCCTGACACCAAATATATAGCATCTTTTCCAGTATCAATTTTTTTGATTCCCTCACACCAGCTGGGTGTCCAACAATTTGATTCAATTCTGACACTTCAAAAGTTGGCAGAGATCCCACAAGACTGTTCCACTTCCAATACCAGTCACAAGTCCAAGGTTGCCATAAATTTGCCATAAAAAAAAAAAAAACAGCTATAAATTTGGGGATTCCTACAATCCCTTCCTCAGGTTCAATAATTCACTAGAACAACTCACAGAACTCAGGAAAGCTCTTTACTTACTGTTGCAAATTTATTATAAAGTCAGCAACTCTGGATACATGGGGCAGGATATGGAGAGTAGGGCACAGAGCAGCACTTAGCTGTGTTCACTAACCCAGCAGCTCCTCAAACTCTGTTTTTTAGGGGGTTTTATAGAGGTCCCATTCTTTAGGCACAGTTGATGAAATCACTGGCCATTGGTGATTGCACTCAGTCTGCAGCCCTCCACCACTCCCTGGAGGCCCCAGGTATGGGCTGCAAATTCTAACTCTCTAACCATCACTTGATCTCTCTGGGGACTGGCCCCCATCCTGAAGTTATCCACGGTCCCTAGCCATGAGTGGTCTCATTAGCATATAAAATATAATCAATTCTAGGAGTCTTAGGCATTCTATTCCAGGAACTGGGGACTAAGACCAAACATTTATTTTGTACTATTCCACACCACCTCTTCCCTATTTTCTGTTTTGTTTTTATGGTCCATATGAAACTCTACTTACTCCCAGTTCCATGAGTTGAGCTTGAGAATCAAGTCCAAGACTATCAGTGCATTGGATCTCCAGTCTAGCTGTAGATATTGGTCCAGGGTTGAACATATGACCTGATCAGATCCAGTGAGTCACAGCAAGACTTTAAGATAAGGGATTTTCATGCTGTCCCAAGAGAGATGAAGCTGAAAAGATACAAGATCTGGGATTGTTGTAGGAATTTCTTGCAACCACAAGGAAGAATCTAAGAATGAATCATCATGAAAAAGAAGAGCCGAGTGATAGTGAGTTAAAAAGTACATGTAATCTCTGATCAAGCCATTCAAACCAGAACCCACCCAGGCTTTTCAGTCCACATGAGAATTTCCATTTTTCTTTAGCTAATTTGGGTCACATTTTTTGTAACGATAATCAACAGGCTCTTAAGCAGTACAGAATATCTGTAGAAGCTTTTATAATCTTGGAAGGAAGGAGATCTTGTTAGGAAGCAGAACACCTGGGTAAGGTCAGAGCCACTCACCCCAGAGGTGGGGCCCCAGAACAAGAGTCAGGCAAGCACAGCTGGAGGTACCTGCCATTGTAGAGGTATGCCGGGCCCATCTTCTATCTGTCCACATATTTTCAAACACTAGAAACCACAAAGTCTGTGTTTGTGTCTGGGTCTGGGTCTGGGTTTCAAAATCTGAGCAGAAAGCCAGGAATTAGGTTCCAGAGCAAAAAAGTGGACAGATGCTGAATGTGTGGCACAAGGTTAGGATTTGGGCAAAGAGAACTAAACAGGAGCCTGGTACTTCTGCATTTAGGGAATGATACCAGAATGGGTGTGGCACAGACAATAATATGAGGCACAGGTTATCAATGCTGAGGTTCTATATTCATTTATCTTCATCCGCTCTGAAATCAAAGGTTCTAAGGGAGGATTGAACCTCCTGTGATGGGAATTAAATACTTACACCTATAACAAATGGGGCACATGAGGCAGGTGTGATGATCAACAAATACCAGCCAAAAGGAGTCCCCTCAGCCTGAAAGCTCCTAGAGGACAATAGCTGGGCCTTATTGCTCAGGACAGTCACCAGCCCCACAGATAAAGGCAGGGGGCTCCTGGAAGGTGCCAATTTCAGCAGACAGGGCCTTCAGCCTAGGAAGAGGAAGGATTCACAAGCGTAGCACTACTTCCAAGGGACTCTGGATCTCAGTAGAACCTAAGGCTGTCAGTTGATTCTGCCCCATTCTGGGCCCTCTATAGGTACAGGAGCATAAATCTCACAAGTGAGTTTGATGATGGAGGGCAGCTTGTTATCACCTAAACAAAACTTTGGGCAGAGCCAATGGTTCTCAAACTTAAGTATAGACCACAATCATCCAGAGGACTTGCATAAATGCAGATTCTAGGTCCTACCCCTAGTGTTTCTGATTCCAGCAAATCTAGGGAGGGTCCTAAGAATGTACATTTCTGGGGGGTGGAGACAAGATGGCTGACTGAAGCAAGCTTTCCACAGAGGCTCCCGTCCAGAAGAAGAGTTAAAGGACAGAAATTTAGCAAGTAACCTGGTGGATTAGAGCTGCGCCAAGAGAGAAGGTTAAAGAATGCACATCAACCCTGCTGTGGTGAGCTGCAGCCCCAAGGATACAAACAAAAGGTACAAAATCCATCACCAAGTGGATTGGAGTCCCCTTCCCCATGAGAATGGCTCAGAGTACCCCATAAACAAACAAGCAGAGTTCAAAAGTCCTCCCATTATACTCCATGGGAGAGACCCTCTAAAAACTGGACCTATTTCCCCTACTAGGGTGCCATGGCACTCTCCTGCCAGGCATAAAACTGTGTAAAACTGTATATATTCTCTACATGCAATTCTGAGCTCCCAGCATTCCCTTTCACTCTCTGAGGTCTGGAGGCCTGTCCCCCAGGAGTCCAGATTCTTGGGTGTTTTCTCAAGAAGGGTGGACAATGCATGGACTGTTCCTGGTCAGTGCTGATTCTCCGGCATGGGAGTGAAGAGAGGATGGTCGGCTGAGAGGAAATCATGCCGAGTGGCAGTGCTCCAAGTCGCAGAGCAGCAGCCATTTTTGGCAACAAAAGGGCTCACCCCTGGAT
>CAUYPK010091342.1:0-21633 GCA_963574355.1 Loris lydekkerianus
ATTTTTATTGTTTCATGCCTTAAATTTAAGTCCTTTATCCATCTTGAATCAATTTTTGTGAGTGGAGAAAGGTGTGGGTTCAGTTTCAGTCTTTTACAGGTGGATATTCAGTTCTCCTAACATCATTTATTGAATAGGGAGTCTTTCCATCAAGGTATGTTCTTGTTTAGTTTAATCAAAGATTAGGTGGTTGTAAGATGTTAGTTTCATTTCCTGGTTTTCTATTTGATTCCAAGTGTCTATGTTTCTATTTTTGTGTGAGTACCATGCTGTGTTGACCACTATGTCTTTGTAGTACAGCCTAAAATCTGGTATGGTGATGGCCCCAGCTTTATTTTTGTTACTAAGGACTGCCTTAGCTGTATGGGTTTTTTTCTGGTTCCATACAAAATGCAGAGTCAGTTTTTCCAAATCTTGAAAGTACGATGTTGGTATTTTAATAGAAATGGCAATGAATAGGTAAATTGCTTTGGGAAGTATAGACATTTTAACAATATTGATTCTTCCCAGCCATGAGCATGGTATGTCCTTCCATTTGTTAATACCCTCTGCTATTTCTTTTCTGAGCATTTCATAATTTTCTTTATAGAGGTCCTTCACCTCCTTTGTTAGGTATATTCCTAGGTATTTCATTTTCTTTGAAACTATGGTGAAGGGAGTTGTGTCCTTAATTAGCTTCTCATCTTGGCTGTTATTGGCGTATACAAAGGCTACTGACTTGTGGACATTGATTTTATATCCTGAAACATTACTATATTTTTTGATGACTTCTAGGAGTCTTGTGGTTGAGTGTTTAGGATTCTCTAAGTATAAGATCATGTCGTCAGCAAAGAGGGAGAGTTTGACCTTCTCTGCTCCCATTTAGATTCCCTTTATTTCCTTGTCTTGCCTAATTGTATTGTCTAGAACTTCTAGCACTATGTTGAATAGTAAAGGTGACAGAGGACAACCTTGTGTGGTTCCAGTTCTAAGAGGAAAAGCTTTTAGTTTTACTCTATTCTGTAAAATATTAGCTGTGGGTTTGTCATAGATAGGTTCAATCAGTTTTAGAAATATGCCACCTATGCCTATACTCTTCAGTGTTCTAGTTAGAAAAGGATACTGGATTTTATCGAATGCTTTTTATGCATCTATTGAGAGGATCATATGGGTTTTGTTTTTGCTTCTGTTGATACGGTGAATAACATTTATGGACTTGTGTATGTTAAACCAGCCTTACATCCCTGGGATGAAACCTACCTGATCATGATGTATGACTTCTTTGATGAAAAGCTGTAATCTATTGGCTAGGATTTTGTTGAGAATTTTTACATCTGTATTCATTAGACAAATTTGTCTGAAATTACTCTTTTTAAGTTGGGTGTTTTCCTGGTTTTGGTATCAGGGTGATGTTTGCTTTGTAGAACATGTTGAGGAGGATTCCTTCTTCCTCAATTTTTTGGAATAATTTCTGCAGTACAGGAATAAACTCTTTTTTAAAGGTTTGATAGAATTCTGGTGCGAAGCCAGCCAGACCAGGGCATTTTTCTGTGGGAAGATTTTTCATTGTTTCTTTGATCTCAGTGCTTGAAATAGGTCTATTCAGGAGCTCTATTTCATCCGGGTTAAGTCTAAGGAGAGGGTGTGATTTCAAATACTGATCCATTTCTTTCACATTGTCAAATTTCTGGGCATAGAGTTTCTGGTATGTTCAGAGATGATCCCTTGTATCTCTGAGGGATTAGTTGTTATTTCCCCTTTATCATTTCTGATTGAGGTTACTAGAGATTTTACTTTTCTATTTCGAGTTAGTCTGGCCAATGGTTGATCTATTTTATTTTTTCAAAAAGCCAACTTCTTGTTTCATTAATTTTCTGAATGATCCTTTTGTTTTCAATTTCATTAATCTCTGATTTAATTTTGGGTATTTCTTTTCTTCTGCTGGGTTTAGGCTTAGATTGTTCTTCTTTTTCCAATTCCATAAGATCGTTTGTAAGTTTGTTGATGCACTCTCTTTCTGTTTTTGAAATGTAGGCATCTAAAACAATAAATTTCCCTCTCAGAACTGCTTTTGCAATATCCCACAGGTTTTGGTATCTTGTGTCTTCATTGTTGTTGTGCTCAAGGAAGTTAATGATTTCCTCTTTTATTTCTTCTTGCACCCAACTGTCATTCAGCATAAGGTTGTTTAACTTTCATGCCTTTGTGTGAGATTGAACATTTTTGTTGCAGTTGAGTTCCACCTTTAGTGCCTTATGGTCTGAGAAGATATAAGGTAAATTTTTAATTCTTTGGATTCTGTTGAAGTTTGGTTTGTGTCCTAGGATGTGATCAATTTTGGAGAATGTTGCATGGGACAATGAGAAGAATTTATATTCTTTATCTTTGGGATGGAGTGTTCTATATACGTCTAGCAAGCACAGTTGTTCTAGGGTCTCATTTAAATCTCTTATATCTTTGTTTATTTTCTATTTAGAGGATCTGTGCAGTTCTGAGAGAGGGGTGTTAAAGTCCCCTGTTGTCATGGTGTTATAGGATATCATTTTGCTCAGACTGAGTAAGGTCTGTTTCAAGAATCTGGGAGCATTTAAATTGGGTGCATAAATATTTAGAATTGAAATGTCTTCTTGTTGTATTGTTCCTTTGACCAATATGAAGTGACCACCATTGTCTTTTTTGACTTCAGTTGCTTTAAATCCACATGTATCTGAAAATAAGATTGCAACCCTTCTTTTCTTCTGAATTCTGTTTGCCTGAAAAGTTGACTTCCAACCCTTAACTTGGAATTTTAAGTTGTCTTTTGATGTGAGGAGTTATTCCTGCAGATAGCAAATGGATGGCATGTACTTTTTAATCCAATCAGCCAATCTATGTCTCTTCAGTGGGAAATTTAAGCCTTGACATTTATTGAGATAATTAATAAGTGTGATGGTGTTCTATTTATCTTATTTTTTGAAAGTCCATTGCTCAGTTTTGTCTTTTGCATCATCGTGGAAGCTTGGTTCTGTCCTTTAATTTCTGGGTGTTTACTTTACTGAAGGTCCATTGTGATGGTCAGTGTGTAGAATAGGTTGAAGTATTTCCTGTAAAGCTGACCTTGTTGTAGCAAATTTCCTCAATGTTTGCATATCAGTAAAAGATTTGATTTCTCTGTCAATTTTAAAGCTTAGATTATCAGGATATAGAATTCTGGGCTGGAAATTGTTCTATTCAAGTAGATTAAAGGTAGATGACCATTGTCTTCTGGCTTGAAAAATTTTGTTAGAGAAGCCCACGGTCACCCTGATGGATTTGCCCCTGTAGGTCAACTGGCAATTATTCCTGGCAGCTTGCAAAATCTTTTCTTTTGTCTTGACTTTAGATAGATTTATCACAATGTGTCTTGGAGAAGATCTATTTAAGTTGAGGTGACCAGGGGACCAATATCCCTCTGAAAGGAGTGTGTCAGAATCTTTGGTGATATTTGGGAAATTTTCATTTATAATATTCTCTAGTATGGCTTCCATTCCTCTGGAAATTCTTCTTCCCCTTCTGAAATACCTATAACTCGTATGTTTGAATGCTTCATAAAGTCCCACAATTCTGTCAGTAAACATTCTGCTTTCTCTCTCTTTTTTTCTCCCTCTTCAACTGAGTTATCTCAAGAGCTTTATTCTCTACCTCTGAAGTTCTTTCTTCTACTTGTTCTAATCTGTTATTGATATGTTCCATTGCATCTTTAATATCCCTAATTGACTGCTTCAGTTCCTTAAGCTCTGCTATATCCTTTCTATATTCTTCATATCATTCATCTCTTATTTGATTCTGTTTTTGTTTTCATTTTGGTTATTTTCCACTTTCTCTGCAATTTCCTTCATTGTTTTTGGGTTGTTTTCCACTTTCTCAGCAATTTTCTTCATTGTTTTCATCATCTGTATTTTAAATTCCCCTTCTGTCATTTCTAACATTTCTTTATACGTGGAATCCTCTGCTGTATATACCTCATGGTCCCTTGAATGGATTGCTCTGGGCTGATATTGCACGTTGCCAGGATTTTTCTGCTGATTCTTCTTCATGAGTGTTTTCTTGTATCTGTTTCCCTCCCCCAATTTTCCTCTCACTTCCTCTTGCTCTTTAAGTTACTGTGCCACTGGCCTAAAGTTTTAATGAGTCCTTTTGGTATGGGACCAGAGGATGAGAAGATTGAAGAGCAAGAAGGGAAAAAAGATTTTAAAAAGAATGAAAAATGAGAAAGAAGAGGGGGCAAGTAAAAGGAAATATTAACAAAAAGAAGAGAGGCACTGAAAGAAGGAGACAGGAGTAATATCGGTAGGATACTTTGACCCAACCTTAAAAACCCCCAATCTCTGGGAGTGCTGGGTTGGGTAGTTCCCTTGAGGTCAGCAGCTCTTTGCCAGCCTGATCAGACACAGTACCCCACCTCCACCAGGTAGAGAGGAAAGACAAAAATACTATAAATCAAGCCAAAACAAACAAACAAAAGCCCTTATAGGATAAAATTGGGGGGAAATCAAATAATAGGAGCAGAAACACTAGATAAAATGAAGTTCTAATTGTTAAATAGGGCAAAAATGGAAGATTGTATTTAAACCAGAATAGTGAAGAAAAAACAAGAGTTAAAAAGAAAAAAGGGGAAAAAAATAGAAAAATGTAGAGGAAAAATATTGAAATTAAGAAAACAACAACAACAACATTAACCCCCCCAAAACAAAAACCCCAAAACCAAAAAACCAAAACAGTATATATATCTTTCTGAATATTGTCTGGGCAATAGGTGATCTTCTGAGGTATGGGATGTTAATCAGAATGTTGATACAGCTGTACAGATGGAGACTGGAGGCCTCTGCTGATTTCTCAGACCCTGCAGACTTGGGAGCCTAAATGTCTCCTCAGCCCACTTAAAATACACTCCAAACTGTGAATCTTGGCTAAGCAGAAGCTTTCCAAGGAAAGCACTTATCACTGGGATCTCTTCTGGTGTGGCTTCCTGCTTATCCAGAGCACCAAAACTGGTCTTACTCTATGCCCCTGAGGGCCAAGGCTATAATCTTCCAAACACATAGATCTTCACTCTTCCCCAGTGGCTCAGTCCCTGCCTTTGGGCAGCTCAGTCACTAGATTACTCACCCAAGGTCTCCTGGCCAATCACTGTGCTGTGAACTGCAGGGGCAGCTCCTCCAAAGTGGCTGTGTGGGCAGCCCACAGCTAAACAATATTAGTTCCTTTCCACCTCAGCGGCTCAGTCCAGGACCCCAGACAATGCCAAAAGTCATCTGCACACCTTCCCAAGATCTCCCAAGGCAGTTCAATCAAGTGCTCAAGTCCCAAAAAACCAAAACAGCCCACAGGTAAGGCTTTCCCTGCTTGCTGTCTCACTGTTGCTATGGTTACAGCTATGGGCAGCCTCTGACTGAACAAACACACCTATCACTTACCAGTTCTCCACTGCTTTTGTCCTCCTCATGGGATCCAGAAGTCTCTTGCTGACTTACTGTGTGTTTCTGGGCAGATCCCACCAGCCAGAGATGCCTGGATTCTTCTCTGCCCAATCTCACTGTGCAGTTGCACAGAAGCTGTTACTCGGCTGCCATCTTGCTCCAGAAGCCACAACTGACCACTTTCAATGCCCATTTTCTTTACCAACTTGAAAGAAGATGTGGGTCAGGAAAAGGGAGGAGTAGTGAAATGATGAGGAGGAAGGAAGGAGAGGAGGGGACTGACAGCCTCTTGGAAATAGGGCCCCTGCATCATCTGTGTTAGGGTCTGTGAATCTCTCTTGGCAGCCCTATTTGGAATCATTACCAAAAGCTGTGCTTGGACAAATTTTTAGCATCCAAAAAAATCTCTAACAAGATAGCAGCTTGTTTTATCACTCCTTTAAATAAACCTCTCCCTTCCTATGGCTGATCAACCTTGGTGCTGAGTTCATCTGACCAAGACAAATGGAGATGGTGCTGGTACTTTGTCAGAAATCTAAAGATGTTCTATCTAGGTGTCTCTAAGCTATAAAAACTATAAAAACAGTGATATGTTCTGATCAAAAATTAACCCTTACAATAGTCAAGTAACTTTTGTTGAGAGGCATTTCAAATTAAACTTTTTTAATTAATCACTAAAAAGAGAATGTCAAAAGAGTAAGTAAAAGTGTTCATTCACTATTTGGGAAAAAAATACACAAAGTATTATCATCAAAGATTGTAGAAATAGAAAACTATTTAAATAGACAAAGCCCATACCTTGTTAGTTCAAGAGATTGAAAAATTTTTTAAATTCTATGTCTCCTACTTCTATGTCTCCTATTTAGAGGGAATGTGGATCAAAACAACACTTGTCCCAACCATTTGTGCTCTTCCTCGCCCTTCTCACTCTTTTGTTTGTTTCCACTTTCCTAGAAGCTCAAGTTGCTAGCAATAAATTCACAACCTGTAAAACATCTTTGTGAGGTAAAGGACAAACATTTCAAATTTTTCACACCACATCAGATGATACTTATCATTTGTTTAGCAGAAGTATAACAATAGTATTCTACTATAGTAATAAAGGCATTCAGATTCTGGCCTCAAAAAATTTATAATTTAAAACCATCAATAAAGATAAACATACCCAAGCACATGTCAGCAAGTAAAGAACTGCAGGATATATCTAAAGGTAGAAACCAGAGGCAAGCTTCTAAAGAAGACAATGTCTAGAGCTTCAGCATTGATAGGAAACATTATCTCCACTTTTTAGAAGTATGGGAAGAAGGAATTATAGGTATATTTGCCCTTGTAAGGGATGCTTTTAAACAAAGGTGCAAGCAGGTTTCGGTCACCTCACCCCTCCCGTGCTGTGGAACCCTCTAATTCATGATACTTCAGTCATAAAGTGACTTCTGTTCTCCACCGTCTAGATCTAATCACAACAGTAATTTGTCTTTATGTTCATTTTATTCGAATTTCCCTCTTTCAAAAGTTATGTGTCCTTTAATTCTCATCTCTCTTGTGTGATGAAAGACGTTATGCCCTATTAATACAATTTTAACCATCAGGAAATATTCACGAGGGTGGGATGGTATTTGGGGAATAAACATGTTTTTTTGGACTATTGATATTACAGCACATGGGCTGTGCCTTTTCTTGTAGGGTCATCTCTTTTTTGTTTTAAGCTACAAAGAAAAGTGTTTTATGAGTGCCTGAGTAAACCTGCCAGTGTCATAGTGGTGGTGGTGGTAATGATGACAGTTACCCTAATTGCTTAGTATCATCAGTGCAGAGCACTGAAGTTCATCTCCTTTAAGAGAAGTGGTACATGCAAAGGTTTTTAATCTAGGGCATGTAGGGTAGTATTTGAATGAAGAAATACTATTAAGAATTTTAGGGATGATTTTCCAAATATGAAAATTGACAAAGAGAAAACCTGTGTGAGAGAGAACTGGACTTTGTGATGCAGACCACCAGCCTTCTGTGAGGCTCAACCTCCTCCCTATAAATGGGAATAATAAAGCCTGACCTCTGAGGGTGTGGTGGGCGAAGACCTCTATGCTTCTCATGTGAACAAGACAAAATAAAATCCCCTAAGCCTCAATAGTGTACAAAATGAAGCTGACCACAGGGAGAGCCTCCTACACACTGTATGTCAGTGAATCCAAAATGCCAAGGACAAGACATGTTGCTATTGTAAAACAGCCACTGTTGTGAACTTCCCTGGGGCATGTGGAGCATGAGAAGAGAATTCAGAGGAATCCCACAAACGACAGAAACAGAGTCAATTTTCCATTTCTCCTTTGGTAGCATCTTCTACTGAACCAAATATTTCCCTTTCATAAAACTTTTGTAAATTCTATTTTTATGCCTTTTTATAATAATTATACCAAATGTGACTAGGCTCATCAGTTCTTACTGGCTTCTCTCAGGCCTCCCTGTGTATTTTTCACAACTGGTAAGAGCACAAACACCACAGTGAGGAGACCAGGAGAGAACACGGGAGCTGGGTGAGACCCAGGCCCAGGCCATTGCTACCTGTTATTGGTTGGTGAATGCAATGTGTCCTTTTAGCCCTTATTCCAGAATGTCTGTCACCAGCTCCCACTTCTCTCTGTGGACCCAGCTTCTTCCCTTCTCACACTGGACCTTCTCAGATCCCTTCACGGATGCTTATCAGCCTCATAGAAGTCGATGTTCTTCAGGGACCTGCCCCTTTCTTGCTTTTCTCTTTGTTCTGTATGTGCTTCCTACATAATTTAATCTGCTCCAGGGGCTCCAGCTAACATCTATTGACCCAACCAATATTCACATTTAGAGCTCTCTTCAGGCCTGCAGGAGCATGTTTCTAGATGCCTACTAGACATTCCCACTTAAATACCCACAAACCCTGCAAGTCAGCACTGCCAAGACTGAACCTGTTATCTCTGTCTCCCCTCTTCAAACTTGCCCCCCACCAGAGTTCTCCTCTCTTGAAGATACCTCTGCCTGTATAACTGTCCACGACATACTTTAGGGAGCCATCCTTAACGCTCTCCTTCATTCAGTAATCAAACTAGTCTCCAACCCCTGTGAGATCTACCTCATAAGTATCTCCTGATTCTCTCCACTTCTTTTCATCACCACTGGTACATCCACCAAATTTTTGCTGAGTCTCTGAAACAGCTTTCTGTTCTCTCCTGGGCCCTTACTGGGATGTGCACCTGCTCCATGCTGCTGCCCCTGTTCTCCTCTTGGTGGTGAGAGTGGTCTTCCCCCCCCCCAAAAAAAAAAAACAAAAAAAAAAAACTGAACTGTATGTCAAGGAATCCAGTGCATAAAAATCCAAGCCTACAGAACAAACTGAAGATCGTAGACATTATCAATGGATGGTTTATTTTACATATGGTAGAGTTTCTTCATAAAATAACCTTTCCTTGAATATTTACTCCAAGATTGGAATTATGCAGAATCCTTTATTTATTTTTTATTTTATTTTATTTTTGAGAGAGAGTCTCACTTTGTCATCATTCTCAAACTCTAGGGCTTATATGATTCTCTTGCCTCAGCCTTCCAAGTATCTGGGACTATAAGTGCCACTGACAACACCCAGCTATTTTTAGAGACAAGGTCTCGCTCTGGCTCAGTCTGGTCTCTAACCCATGAGCTCAGGCAAACCACCTACCTCAGCCTCCCAGAGTGCTAGGATTACAGGCGTTAGCCACCACGCCCAGCCTTCAGAATCCTTTTCTTTTACATTTTAGAGTAATGTGGCCACAATTCACAATCACAAAGATGTGGAAACAGCCCAAGTGTCTCTAATCACAGAAATGGTTTAATAAATCGTGGCATATGTATACCATGGCATATTATTAAGCAAAAAAAAAAAAAAAAAAAAAAAAAAAGTGTGGTCTTTCTAAATTACAAATCTGCTTTATGTCACCTACCTGCCTAAAACATATAAACAGCTTCCCCATCCTCAGGATAAACCTCATTCTCCTGGGCAAGGCAGCAGGAGCCCCATGACTTCCCCTCCCCTCTATTTGCCACTTACTTTCACGTCACTTGTGTTCTGCACTATTTGAAATTCACCAAATTCATGTTCTCTCTCACCTCTTGGGCCTCTGTGACTACCCTTTCCTCTCTGCTTAAAGAAATTTCCCTCTCCCATCTTTAGCTAAGAGAATAATGTTTAAGAATGATGGAGTTACAAGCAACTTCTCCTCCCCTTCTAAAGTTCAACATTTTACCTTGGAAAGTGTCAGTTTGAATAGAAAAGGGCCTATAAACTAAGTTGTCTTCTGGGGTAGCAGTGTTAACTCTGAAAGACCAGGAACTGCATTTATTTAAATCACTGCTTCTGGATGCAGACACCACCTGTTTATTTTTATTTGACAAACACTTAAGTAGTATTTACTATGTACCAGGCCACCTAACATACATACATACCTTGATTTCATTACTTTTTTTTTGAAGAGCCAGGTTCTTGCTATGCTGCCCAGGCTGGAGTTCAGTTAATATTCACAGATTCAATGACTGTGGTGCACTACGGCTTTGAACTTTTGGGCTCAAGGCATCCTTCTGCCTCAGCTTCTGAGTACATAGTATTGCAGGCGCAGGTCACTACTTCCAGCTTACATTAACTCTTTAGCCCTCCTAACAACTCTAAAAAGGAGGTAGAATTATAATCACCATTTTATAGATGGGGGAACTGAAACATTAAAGGTCATTTGTCTACACCATTGGTTAGCAACAGAGGTCTTACTCAGGCAAATTAGGTGTCAGGATTTATCTGTTTAATCTTTACACTAAATTGCCTTAGCACAGTTGCTTTAGCTTTAGAAGAAAAATCCTCAACACATTGAACTCAGCATGTTGGGTATTTACTACTACTGGTAGTTACCAAACCTGTTTATCCTTCTAAATCTACTCAAAATACAATGCTACAATCCTAAATTACTTCCCTGATGCTGGCAAGTCACCTCTGCTTGGCCTCAGTCTTCATCCTGGAGAACCTGGCTTGCACAAAGCAAGCAGAGATACAGAGGAAGCAAAGAACCCTCAACACTTTCCAAGGGACACCTTTCCCTTCTCTCTCAAGTCTAAACTTCAGGTCTAGAAATAAGTCATTGACCTTCACTAGAACTAGAGCATTGATCTTGACAAACATTTGAACATAACAAATCATTAACATGATACATACAGAGGCAGGTTTCCCCAGCACACTGAGAGAAGTGCCACTATGCTGTGCACCTGTGACAGGTGAGGAGCACACCTATAACTCTGACTCAAACTCTGTACAAAAGCTATTCATGCAACCAAAATGTTTGCATCCCCATAATATTCTGAAAGTAAAAAAATTTAAATAAACCTTTTCAATGTAGAAAAAATATCTGAAGGACTAAGCAGAACTAATGGTTAACTTAATTTCCATCAGAATCTTACTCAATGTCACTCAAAGAAACCATTTAATTGCAAGGCAGTTGTAATTTGAGACTGAGTAATTCATAGACTCTCTCTTCTGTCACTAGATTCTTCTTTGTGTCTTTAATATTTCCCCATTAGTATTTAGTATTACTAGATCTTGGAAGATGGGTTGAAGACCTAGATGCACATTATGAAAATTAAATGTGGCATAGAGGTGACCAAAAACACTATCCAGAAACATTTACTACATGAAAATCTGGCTCTCAGAACTATACATAATGATCCAGATACTGTAAAGTTAATAAGGAGGAATCAAATCCTTCCCACCCTTGTTTCAGACACCATACTTCTAGTAATGCAGCCCAAGTTTATAACATTATGCTTTTGGCCCACACCAAATGTTCAATAAAATCCTCACCCTTTCTTCCATGAATAATAGTTAAATCAGTTCTCCCATGCCTATACTTTCACCATTGATTTTTAAAATAAACCTACCCTTAATGTTTTTTCCCAAATAGTTTTAGGCACTTTTCTGGTCCACCTGTCTTTGGTGCCTTCATGTAGAAGAATCTCACTGATTCAGTCCTTCTTCAGAACATTTTGCCTCAGGACACTTACATCAGGCTAAATTAGGACATTCTGAAATGGTATCATACCAAATGCCTTTGACCACTTAGCAATCAATTCCTAGAAAAACGCAGTGGGGAGAAAAAAAGAAAAGATGTGGAGTGTAGGAAAAGAAGGTAAAGCTCCAGAAGATGAGTGAATTTTTATAACATTGGAATCAAGAATTTCATTATGCGTATGAAAAACACAGCTGTCTGTGGAATAGAGCGTGACTCAGCCTTCACCCTGGCAGACTTTCACTCTGGCAGCAAGAATTGGACCTGAAAGTCTTCTGCTGCTATGAGTCCTGATTTTCATTTAGTTCTACCAGCAAGAAAAATCACCCTGGAGCAAGGAGCATGCTGATTTTGTTAATTCCCTCAAACATGTCCCTTGTTTAAATCACTGCTGATTAAACGTTCCTGACATCTTCCTTTTCTCCATGTGCCACAACTCATCAGGTGATCACAGTGGAATGCAAAAGCCAAATCTGTTATTTTTTAAATGTTTACTGAAAGTGACCAATGGAAAAAACAATAGCAGCTAACATGGTGAAGGCTTTGGTGACTTGTACGTCTTTTATCTGTTGTTGAAAGTCTTTAGGCAATTAAACCTTAGCAGTTAAGAAAAGACCATGAGGACGTGAGTCAGCCCATGGATGAGAACTACTCCAGGCCTGGGCCTTGGCTGCCAAATAAGCCCTTTCTAAGTGATGCTGACTGTTCCTCTGCTATTCAAGGTTGTTCAGATAGACATTGTAATTTTGGCTATGATCATGGATTTTCACTTCACCTTATCAGAAACACTGTTCAAATTCACTCTAGTATTTGATTCTCTATTTTCCTAACAATATGAATTCTAAGACAGTTAAATTGCTTATTGCAAAAGAAACAAGCACATGTAACACGTTGTTAACTGAAAGTTCATTTTTACTATGCTGCCTCTAGGATGACAGAAGTTAGACTTTCTGGTTCATATGTGACAGTAACGAGGACAGGATGACTGCATAGCAAACCCCTCACTTCCACCTGCCTAATCCCCATCAAGCTCTGGCACCTGTTTTAAGGAGGCAATGACCATCTTCAGAGTGACACAACGGAGTTAGGAGAAGGAGTTTTTCTATTCTTCGCTTTCCCCACACATTGTGTGACCTTGAATAAGTAATTTAAAATCTCTGATCTTTAATTTGTCACCTACATAGACATCAGACTAGAATAAGACCTTGGGTTTTATATGCCATGGTAAGACTTCTCTCTTCCTAACAAGAATTATCTTCTTGGAATATGTTACTAAGATTTTACATGCACACCTAACTCAATGCAATCTGGGACATGAGTTAATGTAATTATTGCTGAAATATTCTGAATGAAAGATCAGTTAACAAATCATATATTTATCTTCTGCCAAAAAGATTCTACTTTAGGGATCTGATTTTGCTGACTTCAAGCATCATTCCTATACTTGATCTTAGCCAAAAGGCCGAGAAGCAATCAAAGCTTATTTTAAAAAATGCGTTTAGACTAGAATGACACTGCTGTCTCAGGGCTGGGGAGAAAGGTGTAAGTGCCAGAAGCCTCATCCTGGTGTCTGTCACCAACTTCTTTCTTGGACCCAGGCCAGTCACCTAACTTATTTGTATCTGAATATTTTTCTTTCTTTCTTTTTTTTTTTTTTTTTAATCGTTGGTATTCATTGAGGGTACAAGAAACCAGATTACACTGACTATGTTTGTTAGTTAAGGTCCCTCTTACAATTGTGTCTTGCCTCCAAAAGGTGCATCACACCAAGACCTCATCCCCTACTTCCTTCCCTCTCTCTGCTCTTCCTTTCCCCCACCCCTCCATCCTTCTTTCTCTCTCTGCTCTCCCCTTCCCCAAACCCCCACTGTGTCATTAATAGTCATTAATTGTCCTCATATCAAAATTGAGTACATAGGATTCATGCTTCTCTATTCTTGTGATGCTTTACTAAGAATAATGTGTTCCACTTCCATCCAGATTAATACAAAGGCTATAAAGTCTCCATTTTTAATGGCCGAATAGTATCCCATGGTGTACATGTACCACATCTTGTTAATCCATTCCTGGATTGATGGGCATTTGGGCTGTTTCCACATTTTGGCGATTGTAAATTGAGCTGCAATAAACACTCTAGTGCACGTGTCCTTATTATAAAAGGAGTTTTTTTCTTCAGGGTAGATGCCCAGTAATGGGATTGCAGGATCAAATGGGAGGTCTAGCTTGAGTTCTTTGAGGGTTCTCCATGCTTTCTTCCAAAAAGGTTGTATTATTTTGCTGTCCCACCAGCAGTGTAAAAGTGTTCCCTTTTCTCCACATCCACACCAGCATCTGTAGTTTTGAGATTTTGTGATGTGGGCCATTGTCGCTGGGGTTAGATGGTATTACAGGGTGGTTTTGATTTGCATTTCTCTAATAATTAGGGATGATGAGCATTTTGTCATATGTTTGCTAGCCATTCATCTGTCTTCTTTAGAGAAGGTTCTATTCATGTCTCTTGCCCTTTGATGTATGGGATTGTTGGCTTTTTTCATGTGGATTAATTTGAGTTCTTTATAGATCCTAGTTATCAAGCTTGTTTTGTGATTCAAAACATGCAAATATCCTTTCTCATTGGGTAGGTTGTCTATTTGCTTTGGTTGTTGTCTCCTTAGTTGTACAGAAGCTTTTCAGTTTAATTAAATCCAATTTGTTTATTTTTGTTGTGGTGGTTGCAATTGCCATGGCAATCTTTTTCATGAAATCTTTTCCCAGGCTGATATCTTCCAGTGTTTTTCCTATGCTTTCTTTGAGGATTTTTATGTTTCATGCCTTAAATTTAAGCCCTTTATCCATCTTGAATCAATTTTTGAGAGTGGAGAAAGATGTGGGTCCAGTTTCAGTCTTTGACATGTGGATATCCAGTTCTCCCAGCACCATTTATTGAATAGGGAGTCTTTCTCCCAGTGTATGTTCTTGTTTGGTTTATTGAAGATTAGGTGGTTGTAAGATGTTAGTTTCATTTCCTGGTTTTTCTATTTGATTCCAAATGTCTATGTCTCTATTTTTGTGCCAGTACCTTGGTGTCTTGACCACTATGGCTTTGTAATATAGCCTAAAATCTGGTATGCTGATGCCCCTGGCTTTGTTTTTATTACTAAGAACTGCCTTAGCTGTACGGGTTTTTCTCTGGTTCCATACAAAATGCAGAATCATTTTTTCCAAGTCTTGAAAATAGGATGTTGGTATTTTAATAGGGATGGCATTGCATCATTAGATTACTTTGTGAAGTATAGACATTTTAACAGTGTTGATTCTTCCCATCCATGAGCATGATATGTTCTTCCATTTGTTAATATTCTCTCTATTTTATTTCTTAGGGTTTCATAATTTTCTTTATAGAGGTCCTTCACCTCTTTTTAGGTATGTTCCTAGGTATTCACTTTCTTTGAAGCTATGGTAAAAGGAGTTGTGTTCTTAATTAGCCTCTCATCTTGACTGTTATTGGCATAAACAAAGGCAACTGATTTGTGGACATTGATTTTATATCCTGAGACATAACTGTATTTTTTGATGACTTCCAGGAGTCTTGTGGTTGAGTCTTTGGGGTTCTCTAAGTATAAGATCACATCATCAGCAGAGAGGGAGAGTTTGACTTCCTCTGGTCCCATTTGGATGCCCTTTATTTCCTTGTATTGCCTAATTGTATTGCGTAGAACTTCCAGCACTATGTTGAATAGTAATGGTGACAGGACAAGCTTGTCTGGTTCCAGTTCTAAGAGGAAGAGCTTTCAATTTCACACCATTCAGTAAAATATTAGCTGTGGGTTTCTCATAGATAGCTTCGATCAGTTTAAGAAATGTGCCACCTATGCCTAAACTCTTCATTGTTCTAATTAGAAAAGAATGCTGGATTTTATTGAATGCTTTTTCTGCATCTATTGAGAGGATCATATGGGTTTCTTTTTTTGTTTCTGTTGATACGGTGAATAATGTTTATGGACTTGCATATGTTAAACCAGCCTTACATCCTTGGGATGAAACCTACTTGATCATGATGTATGACTTTTTTTGATGAGAAGCTGTAATCTATTGGCTGGGATTTTGTTGAGAATTTTTGCATCTATATTCATTAGTGAAATTGGTCTGAAATTCTCCTTTTTAGTTGTATCTTTTCCTGGTTTTGACAACAGGGTGATGTTTGCTTTGTAGAATGTGTTGGGGAAGATTACTTCCTCCTCAATTTTTTGGAATAATTTCTGCAGTACAGGAATAAGCTCTTCTTTGAAGGTTTGATAGAATTCTGGTGTGAAGCCATCTGGACCAGGGCATTTTTTGGTTGGAAGATTTTCCATTGTTTTTTTGATCTCAGTGCTTGAAATTGGTCTATTCAGGAACTCTGTTTATTGCTGGCTAAGTCTAGGGATAGAGTGTGATTCTAAGTATTGATCCTTCACATTGTCAAATTTCTGGGCATAGAGTTTCTGGTAGTATTCACAGATGATCCCTTGTATCTCTGTGGGATCAGTTGTTATTTCCCCTTTATCATTTCTGATTGAGGTTACTGGAGATTTTACTTTTCTATTTCTAGTTAGTCTGGCCAAAGGTTTATCTATTTTATTTATTTTTTCCAAAAAAAAAACTCCTTGTTTTATTAATTTTCTAAATGATCCTTTTGTTTCCAATTTCATTGATCTCTGATTTGATTTTGAATATTTCTTTTCTCCTGCTGGGTTTAGACTTACATTGTTCTTCTTTTTCCAATTCCATAAGATGGCTTGTGAGTTTGTTGATGCTCTCTCTTTCTGTTTTTTGAATGTAGGCATCTAAAGTGATAAATTTCCCTCTCAGAACTGCTTTTGGAATGTCCATAGGTAGCTTTTGTCTTCATTGTTGTTGTGTTCAAGGACGTTAATGATTTCCTCTTTTATTTCTTCCTGCACCCAACTGTCATTCAACAGAAGGTTGTTTAATTTCCATGCCTTTGTGTAGGGTTGAACATTTTTTCTGGAGTTGAGTTCCACACTTAGTGCCTTGTGGTCTGAGCTGGAACATATTCTTCTTAGTAAAGTATCTCAAGAATGGAAGAAAAGTACCCAATGTACTCAGCCCTACTATGAAACTAATTTAGGGCTTTCACATGAAAGCTATAACCCAGTTACAACCTAAGAATAGGGGAAAGGGAGAGGAGGGAGGGGGGATGTGGGTGGAGTGAGGGGTACTGGTGGAATTACACCTGCGGGGCATCTTACAAGGGTATATGTGAAACTTAGTAAATGTAGAATATAAATGTCTTGGCACAGTAACTGGGAAAATGCCAGAAAGGCTATGTTAACTATTGTGATGAAAATGTGTCAAATGGTCTGTGAAGCTAGTGTATGATGCCCCATGATTATATCAATGTATGCAGCTACGATTTAATTAAAAAAAAAAAGATACAAGGTAAAATTTCAATTCTTTGGATTCTGTTGAGGTTTGTTTTGTTTCCTAGGATATGATCAATTTGGTAGAATGTTGCATGGGATGATGAGAAGAACGTATATTCTTTATCTTTGGGATGGAGTGTTCTATATGTGTCTATCAAGCACAGTTGTTCTAGGGTCTCATTTAAGTCACTTATATCTTTGTTTAATTTTGATTCAGAGGATCTGTCCACCTGTATAAGAGGAGTCTTAAAGTCCCCTGTAATTTGTGGTATTATAGGATATCATATTGCTCAGACTTAGTAAGATCTGTTTCAAGAATCTGGGAGCATTTAAGTTTGGTGAATAAATATTTAGAATTGAAACATCTTCTTGCATTTTTCCCTTGACCAATATAAAGTGACCATCTTTGTCTTTTTTGACTTTAGTTGCTTTAAATCCACATGTATCTAAAATAAGATTGCAACTCCTCTCTTCTTCTGAATTTTGTTTGCCTGAAAAATTGACTTCCAACCCTTAACTTGGGGTTTTGATTTGTCTTTTGAAGCTAGGTGTGTTTCCTGCAGACAGCAAATGGATGGCATGTTTTTTTTAATAAGCCAATCTATGTCTCTTCAGTGGGGAATTCAAGCCATTAACATTTATTGAGATAATTGATAAGTGTGGTAGTGTTCTATTCATTTTACTTTGTGAAAGTCTGTCAATTTTGTCATTTTTATCATTGTGGAAGTTAGGTTCTGTCCTTTAATTTCTGGGTGTTTACTTTGCTGAAGGTCCATTGTGATAGTCAATGTGTAGAATAGGTTGAAGTATTTTCTGTAAAACTGGTCTTGTGGCAAATTTCCTCAATATTTGCATATCAGTAAATTATTTTATTTCTCTGTCAATTTTAAAGCTTAGCTTATCAGGATATAGAATTCTGGGCTGGAAATTGTTCTGTTTAAGTAGATTAAAGGTAGATGACCATTGTCTTCTTGCTTGAAAAGTTTCATTAGTGAAGTCTGCAGTCACACTGGTGGATTTACCTCTGTGGGTCAACTGGCACTTACTCCTGGTATCTTACAAAATCTTTCTTTTGTCTTGACTTTGGACAGGTTCCTCACAATGTGTATTGGAGAAGCTCTGTTAGATTTGAGGTGACCTGGGGTTTAATATCCCTTTGAAAGGAGTGTGTCAGAATTTTTGATGATATTTGGGAAATTTTCATTTATAATATTCTCTAGTATGGCTTCCATTCCACTGGGGTATTCTTCTTCCTCTTTCGGGATACCTATAAGTCATATATTTGAACACTTCATAAAGTCCCATAATTCTGTCAGTGAACATTCTGCTTTCCTCCCTCTTTTTTTCTGCCCCTTTAACTATTTGAGTTATTTTAAGAGTTTTGTCCTTAATCTCTGATATTCTTTCTTCTTTATGGTCTAATCTATTGTTGATACTATCTATTACATCTTTGAGTTCCCTAATTGACTGCTTTTGTTACTTCAGCTCTGATATATCCTTTCTATATTCTTCATATCATTCAACTCTTATTTGATTCTGTTTTTGGATTTCGTTTTGGTTATTTTCCACTTTATGAGCAGTTTCCTTCATTGTTTCCATCATTTCCTTCATTGTTTTCATCATCTGTATTCTAATTTCCATTTCTTTCATTTCTAACATTTCTTTATAGGTGGAATCCTCTGAAGTAGCTACTTCACAGTCCTTGGGAGGAGTTGCTCTGGACTGGTTTTTCCTGTTCACAGGATTTTTCTGCTGATTCTACTTCATGAGTGTTTTCTTGTATCTGTTTCCTTGCCCTAATTTTCCTTTCACTTCCTCTTGCTCTTTGAGTTACTGTGCCTCTGGCCCAGGGTTTTGATGAGTACTTTTGGTACAGGACCAGAAGGATGAGAAGATTGAAGCTCAAGAAGGGAAAAAAATATTTGAAAAGAAAGAAAAAAGAAAAGAAAGAAAAGAAAAGAAAAAAGGAAAGGAGAGTGTGTGAGTAAAAGGGAATATTGACAAAAATAAGAGAGGTGCAGAAAGAGGGAGACAGGAGCAATATAGGTATACATTAGGGTATTTTGACCCAACTTTCAAAACACCCAACCTCTGGGGGTGCTGGGTTGGATGGCTCCCTTGAGGTCAGCAGCTCTTTGCTAGGCTGTTCAGACACAGCACGCCACCTCCACCAACTACAGAGGAAAGACAAAAATTGTATATATCAAACCAAAACAAGCAAACAGAAAACTTTATGGGATGAAATTGGGGGAAAAACCAAATAATAGGGGTAGAAACACTAGCAAAAATGAAGTTTTAATTATTAAAGAAGGTAACAATGGAAACATATTTAAACTAGAAAAATGAAGAAAAAAGAAAGAAAAAAAAGAAAAATCTAGAGGGAAAATGTTGAAATTAAAACAAAACAAACAAACAAAAAAAAAAAACAAAAACAAAAACAAAGCAGTATATAGATCTTGCTGAATATTGTCTGGGCAACAGGTGATCTTCTGGGGTATAAGATGTTAATCACAATGCTGATATAGCTATACGAGATGGATACTGGAGGCCTCTGCTGACTTCTCAAACCCCACAGGGTAGAGAGCCTAAATCTCTTCAGCCCACTTAAAAGGCACTTTAAACTGTTAAGCTTGGCTAAGCAGAAGCTTTCCCCTGGAAAGCACTTCTCACTGGGATCACTCCTGAAGTGGCTGTCCACTTACTCAGTGTGCCCAAATGGGTCTCACTCTATGCCCCTGAGGGCCAAGGCTGTAAGGCATCTCAGTCCCTGTCTTTAGGCTGTGCAGTCACTAGATTTCTTGCCCAAGGTCTCCCACCAGATCCTTGCTCTATGACCCTGAGGGTGGAGCTTGCATTGTGCAGTTCTCCCACAATGGCTCTGCACAGCCCACAGCCAAACACTATTAGCTCTGTCTGGCTCAGTGGCTCAGTCCAGGGCCCTAGACAATGCTTAAAGTCCTCCACACTGTCACCCAAGTTCTCCAAAGGTAGTTCAATTGAGTGCCAAGTCCAAAACAAACAAACAAACAAAAAAAACAGATCACAGGTAAGGCCTTTCCAGTTTGCAATCTCACTGCTGCTGTACTTACAACTGCCAGTGGAATTAGACTGAATGAACACATGCAACCATTGCCAGTTATTCACTGCTTTTGTCCTCCTCATGGGGTCCAGAAGTCTCTTGCTGACTCCCTGTGTCCCCAAAGGGATGTTTCTTTACATACAGATCCCACCAGCCAGATATGCCTGAAGTTTTCTCTCCCCAGCCACACTGTGCCCGGTTTAAGGAAGCTGTTATTTGGCCACCATCATGCTCCTCCCTCACCTGAATATTTTTATTTCTATCTCAAAAATCAGTAACCTTTAGCTGGGCATTGTGGCAGGTACTACTCAGGAGGCTGAGGCAAGAGTATCCCTTGAGCCCAAGAGTTTGAGGTTGCTGTGAGCTATGACACTATGGCACTCTACCAGGGGTGACAAAGTGAGACTCAGTCTCAAAAAAAAAAAAACCCAAAAAAATAATGGGTAAACTGTGGCAGACACAAATAAAAATCATTTGGGAGCACAATGCTCCTGGAACAATGTCAGAAGAATGTTAAATACTTTCAAGAAAGTAGAAGACTAGAAGTTACTGTTTTATTATTGACAACATAAGTGCCTTGTGATTTGGAGAACTCTAACGGCATCTGCAGGTTGTCATGGCAACAGCTGCTGCTATTACCAGCCTACCTGCAAGAATCCAAACGTAAGAAAATAACACACTCAAGAAAGCTGATTAGCAAAAAAAAGTCCATGTATACTTTTCATAATATCTGACATAACAAATAAGCAAAACGTTTTTACAAAATCAACATGTGGCCCCTAGACCTCAGGTTGGATACCCCTGAACTAAAAGCTCAGCATACTGTTTGAATTATTTTCTATCAAAAGAAAGGAGAGGAAGAGCACAGCAGACAAAAAAAAAAAAAAAAAAAAAATCACAGTTTTTGAAAACATACAATGATAGAATGTTATCTTCTCTTTAAAAAAAAACCTAGATATTTGATATAATCACTAAAATATCCTACGTTTTTAAATATCATCAAGGAAATATTGCCTATTATTACGATTCCAAAAATGGGATACACACTTGGTTAATCACCAATAACCCATTCATCCAGTTTATGTATAGCCATAGCCCGTTTACTGCCCACATCCCAGCCTAAAAAAAAAAAAAAAAATAACACAAAAGTCTTTCTCCTGGCCATGGCTTAAAAATGGCAAATTGTCTTCCTCCCCGGTCTATGTACTTTAGCATTTACCACTTTCTGCTGAGTCAAAGGCCATTTCTTGACCTGTATTTCTTTGTCTTCAGAGCCACATGTTTCCATTGGCCATGGTATGGACCCTTTTTCTTCTTTAGCAGATCCAAGAAGGAATATGAACTCAGGGGGAAAAGGGGTTGAATCATAGAAAGTATTTTGCTTGGGAGAATTAAAAGGAATTTCTCTTTCTTTCTTTCTTTTTTTATGAGCCAAAAAGATATATTTTTCTTTTCTTTTCTTTATGTCTTTTATTTTATTGTTAAATCATAGCTGTGTACATTAGTGCACTCAAGGGGTACAATGTGCTGGTTTCATATACAATCTGAAATATTCTCATCAAACTGTTCAATGTAGCCTTCATGGCATTTTCTTAGTTATTGTATGTAGACATTTATATTCTTCCTTTAGTAAGTTTCACCTGTACCCATTCTAAGATGCATCGTAGGTGTGGCCCCACCCA
>CAUYPK010091343.1:0-16341 GCA_963574355.1 Loris lydekkerianus
TGGTCCGAGAAGATGCAAGGAATAATTTCTATTCCTTTAAATTTACTGATTTTAGAGTTGTGACCTAAGATATGATCGATTTTGGAGTATGTTTCGTGGGCTGATGAGAAGTATGTGTATTCAGTTTTGTTGGGATGAAATTTCTGTAGATGTCTGCTAAATCCAAATGTTTGATAGGTATGTTTAAATCTAAATTTTCTTTGTTCAGCTTCTTATTGGAGGATCTATCCAACACTGCCAAAGGAGTGTTGAAATCTCTGACTATTATGGAGCTGGAGGAAATCAAGTGGCTCATGTCTGTGAGAGTTTCTCTTATAAATTGAGGTGCATTCTGGTTGGGTGCATAAATATTAATTATTAATTGAAATCTCATCATATTATTATCCTCAACAAATTTGAAGTGATCCTTCTTATCCTTTCTTACTGTTGTTGATTTAAAGCCTATTGTATCTGCAAATGGAATTGCAACACCTGCTTTTTTTCTGATTACCATTTGCCTGAAATATGGATGACCATCTTTTCACCCCGAGTCTATATTTATCTTTTACGGAAAGATGTGATTCCTGTAAGCAGCAAATATCTGGCCTGAGTTTTTGTATCCAGTCAGCCAACCTTTGCCTCTTTAGAGGACAGTTTAAGCCGTCACATTAATGAAGAATATTGATAAGTCTGGTAAAATTTTGGGTATCAAGTTTTTCGAAAGTCCAGTGGACATTTTTAATCCTTTTGCCACTGTGGAAGTTGGAGTTTGATCAAAAGTTTCTGAGTGCGTTTACTTTCGTGGTAGAGGATCTGGCTGGTCATTATGGAGTATAAGTCTGAGAATATCCTGAAGAGCTGGTTTGGTTATGGCAAATTTCTACAACATGTGAATGTCATTAAAGTATTTAATTTCTCCATGATAAATGAAACTCAGTTTAGCTGGATACGGGATCTGGGGTTGAAAGTTATTTTGTTTTGGGAGATTAAAAGTCGATGACCGCCCTCTTCTGGCTTGAAAAGTTTCAGCAGAGAGATCTGCAGTCATTCTAATATTCTTCCCTTGTAGTTATGGTATCTGATATTCTTCCCTTGTAGGTTCTTACATCTGGCTGCTTTAAGAATCTTCTCCTTCATATTAACTTTAGTGAAGTTAATTAAGATGTGCCTGGGGGATGCCTTATTCAGGTTGAGTTGGGCTGGGGTTCTGAAGCTGTCTTTATCTGAATTTCAGAATCTCTTGGCTTGTCTCAAAAATTCTCTTTTATAATTTCATGGAGAAGAGCCTCTGTTCCTTGTGAAGCTGCTTTATTGCTTTCAGAGATTCCAATGAGGTGGATATTAGCCTTTTTCGATTTATCCTAGAGGTCTCTGAGAGAATGATCCATTTTTGCTCTCCATTTCTCTTCCGCTTTGAGAGTTTAGGAGCATTCAAAAGCTTTGTCTTTAATGTCAGAAATCCTTTCTTCTGCTTGCTCCACTGTGTTACTGTGGGATTCTACTGTATTTTTCATATCTTTGAGGATTACAAATTCTTGCTTCAATGTGTCAAAATCTTTGGAGGTTTTGTCTGTAAATTCATTGAATTCCTGAGACAACTTTTGAATTGCCCCTCAAATTTCTAATTCCAAAATTTCCTCCATTCTATTAATCTTGTCTGCAATTCAAATTCTGAATTTGATTTCTGACATCTCGGCCATCTGTTTATGAATGGGATCTTCAGTTACATCTGCCATATCTTTCCTTGGAGGGTTGATCTTCTCTGGTTATTCATGTTATCAGAATTTTTCTGCTGATTCCACCCCATGATTATTTTATACCATTTGACTTTTCCCCTGGAGCTTTGCCGAAGACCCATACTGTGCTACAGCCTGAGAAACTGGGGACCTGTTTGTTGTGGTGGGGCTAAGTGGCTCTGTCTTATTTTCAGCTGGTCTCTGTCCTACCCTAGTGAAACAGTTACTCTGGGTTGAAGTCTCAGCTGTGGAGAAATACCAGCAATTAAGTCACCTTGCCCCCCACAGGCAACAATTGGAAAAGGTAAATCAAACCTTCCTACAACCACACAGCCAGGGCACCACTTGGATAGTCCTCAGGTGATTGGCTCAGTTCAAAAAGTTCAAATCAATTTTCTAATTCAGCACCTGTCTCAGGTGGAAGAGTTTAAAAGGTCTCTGGCACCTAGATCGCAGGGGTCTGCTGACCACTCAAATATGACTTGCTCTGGTGCTCTGTGTAGTCAGGAGGACCCACCCAGCAAATAGATTAGTCTGGGAAGGTTGATGCCTCCTTCCCCACCTTGCTGCTCTGTCACACCCAGCCACTGATAACCCCACAGGGCTGTGACCTAGTTGCCCCCAATGAGCAGATATGCCAGGGGTTTGCACCTGCTTGAATCACAAGGAAATCTATGTCTCCTCTGCCAGGCCATGGCTCTCTGCCACTATCTGGCAGGGGGAGGTGGGGCTTGATGGAGGCTGGGAGTGTTAACTCAGTTCCAGCCCTACCCCTGATTAATGTTACTGACAGAACAGAACAGCTTTGCAGACTTTGTTTCTGTCCCAGCTAAATTCCCCTGCAAAAGAGAAGCTGTTTTGAGTTCACAGAGCCTGTGCCTCAGGCCCTGTCTTTGCTCTTGCATGTTTGTATTCGCAGCCCGATTAGCTGTCAGTTCTAGCCTCCTGCCCTCCTTTGTTTAGGGTGACAATCCCTGAGGGCCGGTTGTGTCTTAAACTCTGTAAAACAGTCCTCTGGGTCAGCCCCACCCTGGAAGTCTGTGGCACTGTGCGTGCATTTTCTATTCCTGGCGCTCCACCCAGGCTGGTACTGCCTCAGGCAAACCCTTTACTTACGGGGCCTGCGTTTCCATCCCAGATCTTTTTGGCTGATGGTTGCCACCTGAGAAGATGCCCGGCCTCCTCTGGTTTCCCAGAGAGACAAGGGGTGTAACTCCAGAATATCCAGGGGTGAGCCCTATTGCTTGCCCAATACGGCTGCTACTCTGCGCCTCAGGGCACTGCTGCTCTGGCATGGTTTCCTCTCAGCTGACCGTCCTCTCCTCACTCCTGTGCTGCAGAATCAGCACTGGCCTGCAGCAGGCCATGCCTTGTTCACACCCCTTGAGAAATCACCCAGGAATCTGGGCTTCTGGGGGACAGTCCTCCAGACCTCAGAGTGAGAGTGGAGGGGAGTGCTGGGATCTCAGAATTGCAGGTAGAGAATATATACAGTTTTACACAGTTTTATGCCTGACAGGAGAGCGCCATGGTACCCTAGTAGGGGAAGTAGGTCCAGTTTTTAGAGGGTCTCTCCTGTGGAGTAGAATGGGAGGACATTTGAACTCTGCTCGTTTGTTTATGGGGCACTCTGGGCCCTTCTAATGGGAGAGGGGACTCCTGTCTGCTTGGTGATGGATTTTGTACCTTGTGTTTGTATCCTTGGGGTCGCAGCTCGCCTCAGCAGGGTTGATGTGTATTCTTCAACCTCCCTTGGCGTAGCTCTAATCTGCCAGGTTATTTGCTAAATTTCTTCTTAATCTCATCTTTGACTCAGCTATCATTCAGCATAAGTTTATTTAGTTTCCATGACTTTGTTTGAGTATGATGATTCCTGCTCCTGTTGAATTCAACTTTTATTCTGTGATGGTCTTATGAAAATATAAAGAATAATTTATATTCTTTTGAATTTGCTGAGGTTAGACTTTTTCTTCTTCTTCTTTTTTTTTTTGGCAGTTTTTGGCTGGGGCTGGTTTGAACTCACCACCTCCGGCATATGGGTCTGGTGCCTTACTCCTTTGAGGCACAGGTTAGAGGTTAGACTTCTGGCATAAGATGTGACCAATTTTAGAGGATGATCCATGGGCTGATGAGAAGAATTACATCTGACATAAGATGTGATCAATTTTAGAGGATGATCCATGGGCTGATGAGAAGAATGTGTATTCAGTTTTATTCATATGAAAAGTTCTATAGATATCTGTCAAGTCCATTTGTTCTAGGGTCATGTTTAAATCCATCCTTTCTCTATTTAGTTTCTTCTCAGAGGATCTATCCAAAACTGCCAAAGGGGTGTTAAAATCTCCCAACTGTTATAGTGCAGGAAGATATCAAATTGTTTATATCTGTTAGGATTTACTTTATAAATAGAGGAGCATTCTGGTAGGGTACATAAATGTTAATTATTGAAATTTCTTCATGTTGAGTGTTTCCTTTGACAAATATGTAGTGTCCATTGTTATCTTTCCTTATCTTTGTTGATCTGAAACCAACTTTATTGCAAATAAAATTGTAACCTCTGCCTTTTTTTCTGATTTTCATTTGCCTGTATTATAGATGATAATCCCTTCACCCTGAGGCTTTAAAAATTTTTTTAAGGCAAGACTAGACTGTTTCTTTTAAAAATTATTTTTAGTTTTTTATTTAGCTCACTGGTATTCCAGGCATTTTCAGTGCATCTATTGCTACTAAGTTGCTATTTTTGTTAAACATAACAAGCCAGGATATTTTACAGTGCACCTGATCCTTGTGGTTTGTGCATCTATTATATTGCCTGCTTTTCCCTCTGGATTTCACTGATGGAGTATGTGGTTTTGTAGGCCTGGTTACCTTTGCCTGAGTTTTGGCTGTCATATTTGAAATAAGATTAGTGGATTTGAAGAAGGCAGATTTCTCTAGAGAGGAGTCTTTGGAGCACAGCTCCTTGAGAATTATCTTAAATGATATTCAAGGCTTGTTGTGCCCAAGATCACTAGGGCAGTTTCCATTGAAGATGAAACCATACTTGAAGGTTTCTTCACTTCAGTTTCCTCTCACCTCCAGAGATGTAGACTTTTGATGTAGATGTAGGCTTCCACTTACCTAACCTAAGGAGTGCCTTCTAACTTCCTCTGCTGGTATCATCCCTTGGCTTTGATTTTTTCCCCTCCCCTGCAGAGGCTATTAAAACAGAGTTTCAGGAGGCAGAGCATGAAGGTGGATGGGAAGGGTTTAGCTCAGCTCTCCTGGAACAACAGGTGAGAGTGGGTGGGCTGGATCATTCCCAGTGTGGAATGTTGGTGTGAAGTGGCAGTTCAGTGTGTGCAGCGAGGTGACGGTTTGTTGGACTTAGAGTATAATCCGCAGCTGCAGAGACTGCCAGGAAAAGGTTCTGCCCCTGGTTGCAGTGGTAGTGGGACAACCAGCCCCTTCACAGATGATTGCAGTTCCCAGTTTGTGGGGAAACTAGGTATTGTGTGGAAAGATTGGTGAAGTGTGGACTCCCAAGCAAAATTAGGCAGCCAGAGTGGGGTACCATCTGGTGCGGCATCACTATGGATAGGTGGCGGGAGAGACACTCATATGGGAAAGATCCTGGACAGGAAGAGGCCATTGTTTTGGAATTTGGGAGATGGTGGTCACTGCAGGCACCTTTCTGGGCCATCCAGGTGCAGTGATTTGAGTTTCACATCCTACACTTGGAACTGGCCCAGGACATCCCACACTTCATGGGAAGTATTGAAGGGAGAATTTGGGAAACCTGCCTATGGAGATTTTTTGAGATTGGTGGAATCAGTAGTTCCGCAGGATCTAGACACCAAACAGGTAGTTAGCAAACACCAAGAATGGTTAAACCAGGAGACAGGAATAAGCCTGGGAACCACTCACGGCACCAACTGGTGTCCAGAAAGTATATTGCAACATAAATATATTTCTACTAAAGTTGATCCCTACAGCATATATATAGTTGTATATAATAATAATAATAATAATAATAATAATAATGATGATGATGAGAATTTTGTGCCATTTTTCTCTATTTGCTCATTCTTTTTGCTTTTTTCCCCTTTGTTCTTTCTTGTAGGAGTTATTGTTAATTAAAGAAGTTATTATTATTATTATTTTTGGTTTGTTTTTCCCTGCTTCCCCTCTCTCCCCCCCTTTTTTTGACACAGTCTCACTATGTTGCCCTGTGAGTGCTATGGGGTTGCAGCTCATGGCAACCTCTAACTCTCTTGGGCTGAGCAGTTCTCTTAACTCAGGCTTCCAAGTGGCTGGAGCTGCATCTGCCTGCCACAGTAACTAGGTGTTTTTTGGTTGTGGTTGTCCTTGTTGTTTGGTGGGCCCTGGGCTGGGTTTGAGCCCGCCAGCTTTGGTGTGTGTGGCTCGTGCCCTGACCACTGGGCTATGGGCACTGAGCCCTCCCCATCCTCTTATGGTTGCTGAGAGTGCTTACATCAGACTCTTTTGTTTTTCTTTTGTATGTGTGTGTGTGTGTGTGTGTTTGTGTTTGTTTTTGATTGTTTGTTTGTGTGTCTGTGTGTCTGATCAATTTTCTTGTTTGTTAGTTTGTTTTGTTTCGATGTGCCTTGTGTTCTGCTAAAACCTCAGGTTGGCTATTTTCCCTAACTCCAATTTTCACATGCAACAAGAGCAAAGGGGAGTGGGGGATGATAGCCAACTGAAGCCAGCTTTCAACAGAAGCTCCTGTCCAGTGGAAGAGATAACGGCCAGAAAGAACCCAACAAAGCTGAAGAGTGGGAGCTGAGCTGAGAGACGAGATTGATAATTGCACGTTTTCTCTGCTGAGGCAAGCTGCATCTCCAAGGAAACAAATTTCAGGTACAGAATCCACCCCAAAGAGGATGCGTGTTCATTCCCTCCCCTAAGAGATTTGCTTCCTTGCTTGCTGTGAGATCTCTGCTAGTGAGCAGTGAATCTGAGATCCTCTTCTTTCACCCCATGGGAGCGAGTTTCTGGAAGCTGGCACTCCTTCCCCAGAGAGTCCCTGCTGTGAGCCTGGGCATTCTCCTGTCTGGCATGAAGGTTGAACAAATATTTTCCCTGCCACTTTGAACTCCAGTACACTCTTCCCCCTGGCCTGGTGGTTTAGAAGCCCAACACCTGCAGAGACAAGAACATTCACGGTTATTTGTTAAGACTGGGCATTGCATGGTCTGAGGTAGCGCAGCTACACTGTAACTGTGAATCCAGTAACAGTTCAGAAAGGCATAGGGGGGAGGGTTCTGGCTTGGCTCTCAGAAAAGTCAGCTCAGCAGTGGGCAGAGGCTCGGGTCTCTGTATGATGGGAGGAGGCTCGGGAACCACTGAGGCATGGGAACCTGAGTAGAGACACCTCCCACTTAGCAATAGCATTAATAGAGTGATCCTGCCAGGGTCAAATTTTGGAGAGACACCTTCCGAATTCTGTGGACTGCTGGAGGGAGCTGCATCTCACATCCCAGGGATACCACAAGAGCAGAGAGTCAGGGGCAGAGGCATGATCTCTGAGGGCAAAAAAAAATTGCTGCATTGTTAACCTCTGGTTTGGAGCAAGCTCAGGTGGAACACTCCTCAGTTTCCATTGAGCATCTGAGTAATCAGATGCCTGGTTGGTTGGTTGGCCCATGAGGCATTGACTTCCCTCTGACTGTGGGAGGCCCTGATCCATGGCACATTTGCTCCCTGGAGGGAACTGGGCCACAGCCCTGTGGGGCTACCAGTGCCTGGGTGTGATGGAGGTGCAAGGTGGGGAAGAAGGCACCAGGCCCCCTGGACTATTATGCTGGGTGAGCCTTTCTGACTCCACAGAGCACTGGAGTGAGTTACACTTGAGCTGCCAGTGGATCCCTGTTGCCTAGATACTGAAGACATTTTAAACTCTCCCACCTGATCGGTGTTTGTGTTGACCAGGACAATAGGTTTGGAACTCTTGACCTGGGCCAATCACCAGGGGACCCACCAAGGCTGTACACTGGTTGTGTTGTTGGGGAAGTGTGGGATTCTCATCTTTCAGTTGTCACCTGTTGTGAGGGGTAGGGTGTCTTAGTTGTTTATATATCTCTGCAGCTGAGATTTCAGCCCAAAGCCACTGATTCACTAGGATTGGACAAAAACTAGCCAAATACAGGTCAGAACCATCTAGCACCATCACACCACCAAGCAGGTCCCCAGAGTTTCAGTCTGTTGTACTCTGCCTCTGCCCCTGCTGCTCTGCACCTGTGGTATCCCTGGAATGCAAGATCCAGCTCCCTCCAGCAGTCCACAGAATCAGGGAGGTGTCTCTCCAAAATTTGACCCTGGCAGGATCACTCTATTAATGCTGCTGCTAGGTGGGACCTTTGTAAAGTTTTAGAGTAAAAGCTGCAATCACCAGTGCAAGTTCTTTGGTAAAGGGCTGGTTAATTACAACTCTAGGAGCCCTCAATTCAATTTCACCTTATCAGCTTCTCTAGCCAAATAGTGAAAAATAATCATGGAGCAGAATCAGTGGAAAAACTCTGGCAACATGAATATTCAGAATAGAACAACTACCCCAAGTGATGATGAAAAAGACACAACAGAGGACCCCATTTATAAACAAATGGCTGAGATGTCAGAAATTGAATTCAGAATTTGGATTGCAAATAAGATGAATAGAAGGTAGGTAAAGATGGAATAAGAAACTCAAGGAGCAATTCAAAAGTTCTTTCAAGAATTCAATAAATTCAAAGACAAAATCACCAAAGATTTTGACACACTGAGGCAAGAACTTGCAGCCCTCAAAGATCTGAGAAATAGTAGAAGAATCCTTCAGTAACAGAATGGAGCAGGCAGAAGAAAGGAACTCTGACTTTGAAGACAAAGCTTTTAAACATTCCAAAATGCTCAAAAAGGAAGAGAAGTGGAGGACAAAAATGGATCATTCCCTGAGAGAACTGTGGGACCACTCCAAAAGAGCAAACATTCACCTTATAGGAATCCCTGAAGGAGAAGAGGATGGTCCGAAAGGCACAGATACTCTAAGAGATAATTGAGATGAACTTCCCAAGCATGGTAAGAGATACTGAAATTCTGATAGCAGACAGTTTCAGAATCCCAGCACGACTCAACCCAAATAAAGTATCTTCTAGACACATTGTAATTAACTTCACGAAAGTTAATATGAAGGAGAAAATCCTGCAAGAAGCAAGACATAAGAAAATCATAACCTATAAGGGGAAGAAATTAGAATGACTGCAGATCTCTCTCCTGAAATTTTTCAAGCCAGAGGAGGATAGTCGTCGACCTTCAATCTCCTAAAACAAAACAACTTTCAGCCCAGGATCCTGTATCCAGCTAAATTGAGCTTCATTTATGATGGAGAAGTTAAATACTTCAATGACATACACACATTGAAAAAATTTGCCATAACCAAACCAGCTCTCTAGGATATTCTCAGACCCATCCTCCATAATGACCAGCACAATGCTCTACCACCAAAGTAAACTCACTCTGAAATTCTTGACCAAAACCACAAACCACAATTTCTACAGTGGTGAAAAGATTGAAAATGTCCACTGGACTTTTGAAAAACTTGACACCCAAAATATTAGCAGGCTTATCAATACTCTCAATTAATGTGAATGGCTTAAATTATCCTCTTAAGAGGCACAGGTTAGCTGACTGGACACAAAAAAAATCAGGCCAAATATCTGCTGCATATATAAATTCCATCTTACCTTAAAGGATAAATATAGACTCAGGGTGAAGGGATGGGCATCTGTAATCCAGGCAAATGGAAACCAGAAAAAAGCAGGGGTGGCAATTTTATTTGCAGATACATTAGGCTTTAAACCAACAAAAGTAAGGAAAAATAAGGATGGTCACTTCATATTCATTTAGGGAAACACTCAACATGATGAGATGTCAATTATTAACATTTATGTGCCCAACCAGAATGCTCCTCAATTTATAAGGGAGACCCTAACAAACATGAGCAATTTAATATCTTTCAGCACCATAATAGTTGGAGATTTTAAAACCCCTTTGCCAGGGTTGAATAGAGCCTCCAATAAGAAACTAAGCCAAGAAATTTTGGACTTAAACTTCACCACATAACAATTGAATTTAACAGACATCTATAAAACATTTCATTCTAACAAAATTGAATACACATTATTTTCATCAGCCCATGGAACATCCTCCAAAATTGATCACATCTTAGGTCACAAGTCTAACCTCAGCAAATTTAAAAGGATAGAAATTATTCCTTGTATTTTCTAGGATCATCAAACAATAAAAGTTGAACTCACCAATAACTGGTATCTGCATACTCATGCAAAGTCATAGAAACTAAATAACCTTATGTTGAATGATAGCTGGGTCATAGATGAGATTAAGAAGGAAATTGCCAAATTTTTGGAACAAAACAATAATAAAGATACGAATTATCAGAGCCTGTGGGATACTGCAAAGGCAGTCCTCAGAGGGAAATTTATAGCATTGCAAACCTTCCTCAAGAGAACAGAGAGGAAGTCAATAACTTAATGGGACATCCTAAGCAACTGGAAAAGGAAGAACATTCCAACCCCCAAACCCAGCAGAAGAACAGAAATAACTAAAATTAGAGCAGAATTAAATGAAATCAAAAACAAAAGAATTATTCAAACAATCAATGAATCAAAAAGTTGGTTTTTAAAAAAAATTCAACAAAATTGATGAACTTTTGGTCAACCTAACCAAAAAATAGAAAATTAAAGTCCCTAATTTCATCAATCAGGAATGACAAAGGCGAAATAATAACAGACACCTCAGAATTCAAAAAATTCTCAATGAATACTATAAAAAAACTTTAGTGTCACAAATATGAAAATCTGAAAGAAATTGACCAATACTTGGAAGCATGCCAACTTCCTAGACTTAATCAGAAAGAATTGAAAATGCTGAACAGACCTATATCAAGTATTGAAATAGAATCAACTATATGAAATCTCCATAAAAAGAAGAGTCCGGGACCAGATGGCTTCACAGCAGAATTCTACCAAACCTTTAAAGAGGAACTAGTACCTATATTACTTAACCTTTTCCAAAACAGAGAGAGAGAAGGAATACTTCCCAACACGTTCTAGGAAGCAAATATTACCCTGATCTCCAAACCAGGAAAAGAACCCAAAAAGAAAAGAAAATCATAGACCAATATCTTTAATGAACATAGATGCAAAAATATTCAATAAGATCCTAGCAAAAAGAATCCAGCAACACATGAAATGAATTATATACCATGACCAAGTGGGTTTTATCCCAGGGTCACAAGATTGGTTAAATATATGTAAAATTATAAATATAATACATTACATAAACAAACTAAAAAACAAGGACCATATGATTCTCTCAATAGAAAAAGCTTTTGACAATATCCAGCATCTTTTCATGATCAGAACATTTAAGAAAAGGTTTAGAAGGAACTTTCCTTAAACTGATAGAGGCCATCTACAGGAAACCCACAGCCAATATCATATTGAATGGAGTAAAATTGAAAACATTTCCACACAGATCAGGAATCAGGCAAGGTTGTTCATTGTCTCCACTGCTTTTTAACACTGTAATGGAAGTCTTATCCATCTCAATCAGGCAAGAGAAGGTGATCAAGTGTATACAAATAGGGTCAGACGAGATCAAACTTTCACTCTTCACAGATGATATGATTTTATGCCTGGAAACCCCCTGGGACTCAACTACAAAACTCTTAGAAGTGATCAAGGAATATAGTGGTGTCTCAGGATACTACTCAGGATACAAAATCAATACCCACAAATCAGTAGCTTTTATATATACCAATAATAGTCAAGCCAAAAAAATAGTTAAGGATTCTATTCCCTTTATAGTTGTGCCAAAGAAGATGATATATTTTGGAATTTACCTAACTAAGGACATTAAAGATCTCTACAAAGAGAACTATGAAACTCTGAGAAAAGAAATAGTTGAAGATGTTAACAAAGGGAAAAACATACCATGGTCATGGCTGGGAAGAATCAACATTGTTAAAATGTCCATATTACCCAAAGCAATTTACAAATTTCATGCAATCCCCATTAAATCACCACTGTCATACTTTAAAGATCTGGAAAAACTAGTACTTCATTTTATATGGAACCAGAAGAAACCTTGAATAGCCAAGACATTAATCAGAAATAAAAACAAATCAGGAGAAACCATGCTACCTGACTTCAAACTATACTATAAATCTATAGTAAGCAAAACAGCACGGTATTGGCACAAAAATAGAGAGGTAGATGTATGGAACATAATTGAGAACCAAGAGATGAACCCAGACACTTATTGTCATTTAATCTTTGATAAACCCATCAAAAATATAAATTGGGGGAAAGATTCCCTATTTAACAAATGGTGCTGGGAGAACTGGCTGTTGACTTGTAGAAGACTGAAACTGGACCCACACCTTTCACCATTAACAAAAATTGACTCTCACTGGATAAAAGATTTAAACTTAAGATATGAAACTATAAAGATCCTTGGAGAAAGTTAAGGAGAAACACTTGAAGAAATTGGCCTAGGAGAATACTTTATGAGGAGGACCCCCTGGGCAATTGAAGCAACACCAAAAATACATTGCTGGGGTCTGATCAAACTAAAAAGCTTCTGCACAGCCCAGAACACAGTAAGGAAAGCAAGCAGACAGCCCTCAGAATGGGAGAAGATATTTCCAGGTTATGCCTCCTACAAAGGTTTGATAACCAGAATCCACAGAAAACTCAAACTTATTAATAAAAAAAGAACAAGTGATGTTGCTTCAATTGTCCAGGGGGTCCTTCTCATAAAGTATTCTCCCAGGCCAATTTCTTCAAGTGTTTCCCCTGCATTCTCTCCAAGAATCTTTATAGTTTCATGTCTTAAAAAATCTGTGATGTTAGTAGCAGACAGCCTCAAGGCTCATGGCTGGTGTCCACATTCTTGTTATGCTATAGGAGTAGTAAAGATGCTGGGTACTGACTACATGACAGGGACCATTGATATAAACACTTTCCTTATTTTGAATCATCCAATTGTCACAAACATCTTATTTTTACTTCCAGTTTTCAAATTAGAAAAGTGAGGCATAGAGTGATATAGAGGCTGTCTCAAATTCACACAGCTGTTCCAGATTGAATAAAGCTGTTGGCACCCAGGGTCCTTATTGTTAACCATGACTCTCTCTACCTTCTCATCAGTCTTATCAATTGAGTCTTATATAACACCTGCATAACTAATTTACTAGGGAGTCCCATACTTTTAGGAAAAATAGCAAATGTGTCCTAAGAAAAGACCTCTAATGGTCTGAAGGAGATAGTTTAAGAAGGGTCTACTTCCAAGAGCGTGGGAAGGGTCCAGGGGACACCATGAGGGAGGTTGGGGTAAAATGAGCTAAGAACTCTCACTACCTCCAGGCTATGGGTCCAGGGAGCAGCTGTTCCTGGAACATTGTGGGAAAATCTATAGCTGAACAAGGAAGGCAGAGAACAGATCAGTCCTTTTCCCTCTGTTCACCTGTGGATATCACCTTTGACCAGATTCCTATTTCCTGATTTAAATGGAGAGGCTGCAGCAGGTACCAACAGACTCCTGTAGTAGCTCATTGTACACGCTGGGTCATCTCTTCCTCCACATGCCCCTGCAAAGGGGGTTTCCTGGGCACCTCTGCCCTGGGTGGTTCCCTGGCCCACAGATGCCTAAATGAGGAGGGAAATTCTGCCTCTCCCCTCACAGGCTCCTCTGTTCCACTCCTTTTGTTTTGGATGAGAAATATCCTTACTCTCTTGGCAGAGACGGTCTCTGTGGATGTCACCCTCAGTTCTCCCATTCTGGGGCTGGGGGTGGTGGATGTGGTGGGGGCAACTGCTCAGAACTGGCACCACCCAAGAGATCCCACCTGGGGTGGGGATGGATAACAACTGTGGTGGGTCCTGTGGATCTTTCTATATCCTTCCTCTGTCCTGTGTTTTTAAAATCCCAAATGAACTCCGTTGATATCCTGGTACCTCTGCCAAGATGCTGGCAACCCCGGCCAGTGGCTGTGGCCCTGGTTGTGCCTGATGGCCCTGGTTCACATTCACGACCTGTGTTGTGGTAAAGGGAATGCAGCAACCACTTCTGGCTTGAATGTGGGGCTGGATTTCATCATTGCTGTGAGTTGGCTGCATGGCAGACTCCTGATCAATTGTAGACTCTGAGGGAAATTTTCCCACATCTCTGTTTAACTCAGAACAACTGAGGAAGGAAGCAAGAACATTCACACTTTCCTGTGACCTGTAATGTCATACTTACCTAATTTTCTATGGGACTGGAGCAAATTGCTTCCCCCTCTGAATGTCTGGTTCCTCTTCTGTAAAAATGGGCCCCTGAGGGTGACGCTGCAGGACTGCTAGATGATCACTGAAGAACAGTGGTAGCAGCAAGGTGAATGGATAGCACTAATTGAGCCCTCCCTCTGCTTATGCATTTTACACACACTGTCTCTTCAGTTGTTACATAGTCTTGTGAGATGGGTGTTACTGAAATGCCCCTTTACAGGTAAGAAGGAGCCCAGACCAGTGGTTAGGGGCACATGATATGAGGCTGTGTGGTGGGGGCACAGCTTGGCTACACTGGCTCTTTAACTGTGGGCATTCGCTTAAATATTTTTTGGAATTGATTCCTCATTTACAAAATGAAAGAAATGGTTAATATACTTAAAGAACTTGAGACAGGTTCAATGATTTCTGTTGTTAATCAATAGTGGCCACCATTTCTTCCCTAGGACGGCTGCTTGTCTTAGGCACATAGTAGGTCTGCAATGAGCTGAGTCCCTGTTACCACTAGGGATTCTTACTTCTGTGTCTCTGGGACCCTTCCTGATGTATCCAACACTGGATTTGTCCCCTGACCCTGACATGGAGCAACTGGCACACAGGTGAAGTCTGTCCTTGTGGGGAAGGTGGAGATTCTAGGGGGTGCACCGCTCTTTAATAAGAGCTCTAGGGCCAGCCACCTGAATCCCCTTGACTGATCTGGAGATGGCAGAGAAGGTGGGAGAGCAGGAGGTTTGTGGTCCTTCATTGTACCAGTGTCAGGAGAATTGTCTTCAAACCTCCAATATACTCCAAGACCATCTCAGAGTGCAATTCTGGACAGGATCCAGGAGGTTCAGGTGGGAAACACTGGATTCTTGAGTGGACCAGGAGGAGGCAGGTAGTGATTCCAGGCCCTCAAAGTATCTCCCTTCTGGGGCCACCACATTGCCTGAGATTCTATCTGGATCATCATGGGTTTGTCCACAATGAACGGTAATAGAACAGCATGGCAGAGGGAAAGAGTTTGGGCTTGATGGAGTGATAAACCTTGGTTCCTTTGAGTTCTTCAACTTGGGCTAGAGAGATGGGCTCTCTTTGAGCCTTGGTTTGTTCTTCTGTTAAATGGGCATCTTACCTCCTCTGGGTACTGTCACTTGGGTCTTTCCACCCAATCCACAGGGCTTTGTCCCAGAAAGCTAAGGGAAGGGTGATGGGACACTGTGGGCCTTGTGTTGCATGTGAGCATCTGACACAAAGCAGGTGAACTTTCCATAGAGCACCTGGCATATGGTAGGTACACTTTATGGAGAGCACTTGGCGTACAGTAAGTGCATTTTATGTAGAGTACTTGGAACACAGTAGACAGGATTTATATAGACTATCTGGCACACAGTAAGAACATATGATATTGAGTGACTTCTGTTAACAAATGGTAGTGGCCATCATTTCTGCTCTATGCTGTCTGCTCATCCTAGGTCTGTGGTACATCTGCAGTGAGCTGAGCCCCTGTAACAAGTAGTATCCTTCCTGTTTTTATCAGCCTCTGTATTTGCTCCCTGACCCTGATATGGAGCACCTGAAACACAGGTGAACTCTGTACACAGTAGGTATAGTCAAGTATCTGCCACATAGCAGGTGCACTTTCTGTGCCGTACAGAGCAGTTGGCACACAGTGAACTAGATTTCACACGCAGGATTTATGTGGAGGACCTGCCATACCCAGTTATACATTACATTGAGTGCTTGGCACACTTTAGACAAACTTCACATAGAGTACTTGGCACACACTAGGTTCATGTTATGTAGTAAGCCTGGCCCACAGTAGATGCATTTTATTTAGCCTACCTGGCACACAGTGGACACACTTTATGTAGTAAGCTTGCAAATATAACCTGCAGGTTATGTCTCCGACAAAGGTTTAATAACCAGAATCCACAGAGAACTCAAATGCATTAGCAAGAAAAGAACAAGTGATCCCATCACAGGCTGGGCAAGGGATATGAAGAGAAACTTCTCTGAAGAAGACAGGCGTGCGGCCTTCAGACATATGAAAAAATGCTCATCATCTTTAATCATCAGAGAAATGCAAATCAAAACTACTTTCAGATATCATCTAACTCCAATGAGACTAGCCTATATCACAAAATCCCAAGACCAGATATGTTGGTGTGGATGTGGAAAAAATGGAACACTTTTACACTGCTGGTGGGAATGTAAATTAATACATTCCTTTTGGAAAGATATATGGAGAACACTTAAAGATCTAAAAATAGACCTACCATTCAATCCTGTAATTCCTCTACTGGGCATATACCCAGAAG